>LZPO01066465.1:44996-66565 GCA_001675575.1 Neotoma lepida | reverse complement strand
GTATGTTGTATTTTCAATTTCATTCAATTCTAAAAAGTTTTAAATTTCTTTAATTTCTGTATTGATTCACCCAGTAGAGAGTTATTCAGTGTCCATGAATTTGTAGGCTCTCTGTTGTTTCTGTTGCTGACATCCAGCTTTAACCATGGTGGTCAGATCTGATATGGGATGTCATCTCAATTTTCTTGTATCTGTATCCATTTCTTCTATCTTGTCTTCAGTGCCTGAGATTCTCTCTTCCATGTCTTATATTTTGAGTCTAGCCATGTTTTTGTTTGACGTCTCAAATTTTTCATTTCCAGTTTTGTCCCAGTTTGGGTTTTCTTAAGTGATCTATTTCTACTTTCATGTCATTAATCGTCTTTATTACTTTATTCCACTACTTGTTTGTGTTTTCACTTCATTATGGGTTTGCTCAGATCCCCTTTGAGGTCCTTGAACACACTCACATTAGCTATTTTGAAGTCCTTGTTTGTGCTCCTTGAACACACTCACATTAGCTATTTTGAAGTCCTTGTTTGTGCTCCTTGAACACACTCACATTAGCTATTTTGAAGTCCTTGTTTGTGCTTTGACCATATTGTATTTCTTGGAGCCTACCATCGTAGGTTTGCTGGGTTGTGGTAGAGACATGTTGTCTTGGGTGTTAATGTTTGTGTTTTTGCACTGGTGTCTAGGCATCTGGGTTTAGGGTGATTGTGATTCTGAGTGTTGATACCTGGTCTTGTCTTTGTTGGTTGAGTGTTTCTGGGTGTTTGTTGCCCTCTCTGGATCTTAGGAAAGTGTGGTGGCTGTGGGCTGTCTGATAGGGAGGGCTTCTGAGTTACTGCTAGGAGTGATCACTGGGCATCCTGGGTAGAATGTATTTCTAGGTGTTGGGGGCTGACAGGAAGGAATGGGAATGGCCTTGAAGAGAGGACTGAGAAGATCCTCAGGAAATAGGAAAGCTGGGTCAACCACAAGGTTTGGCAGAGTCTCCAGAGATTGGAGGTAGGGTGGGAAGACAGATCCCTGCCGGTGGTCTGCTGCAGAGTGGAGCATGAGACCGAAGAGATTGTGCTGNAGGACAGGAAGGAGAGAGGGAATCGCCTGCCTGAGTCCATGTCTGGTGTGGTTACTGGGGAATCCCAGGTAGAGAGTCTTTCTAGCTATTGGCAGTTGACACAGAGGAGCTTGAACGGCCTAGAAGAGGGGAGGTGCTGAGAGGGTCCTCAAGAAAGTGGACAACTGGGTGTGCTGTGAAGTTCGGTGCAATCCCCAAGGAGTGGAGTCAGTGAGGGAGGGCAGCCTGCTGCAAGTGATCTGCTATAGGGATGAGATCTACCCCTAAGTTTTTAAAAGTAATTCAGAAAATATGAAAGCCTGGACTCAATTGAAAAACAAAAATAGGGCTGGAGAGATTGCTCAGCAGTTAAGAGCACTGGCTGTTCTTGCCGAGGACCCTGGCTCATTTTTCTAGCACCCCATAGAGGTGCACATTCATCTTTAACTCCAGTTCTATAGAATCCGATGCCCTCTTCTGACCCTTGTGGGCACTGCATTCACATGGGGCAATTACGTACAGGCACAAAGTTCAAACACATACAAATAAACATGAAAATGAAAAACGAGGCAGCCTTGAAAATAAATGCATTTCCTACTTTTACTGATCAAATTTAATACTTAAGTAAAAAACAAAAGTAGGCTCCAAATGAACAGATCTCAAGGTTAAAATCAAAACCTGGCTTTCTGGTTAAGGAAGCAATGATCCCCCACAGAAACCACAATAGGGTTGGAGGGAAAACTTCCCTGCTCTGGAAACCTTCCCCCTAAAGGAACGCTAAAGTGCATTGTTGTATCTTGTTTGTGGACTTTCTTCCCTCCCCTCCTCCTTCCTCCCCTCCCTCCTTTCTTTCTTTGCTTCTTTTTCCTTCCTTCCTTCCTTCTTTCCTTCCTTCCTTCCTTCCTTGCTTGTTTATCTCTTTTAGATTAGACTCAAAGTGATTTCAGTCAGTAACAAGTGCATTCTTATTTCTCTGTGACTTAGGATAGATTAATGTTTAATAAGTAAATAAAGAATTAAAGTTTAAGATGTTTTGACCAGCATGCTAAAGATAGTTTTTAGCAAATCCCCAGCCTTTTCTGTCCACAGCCAATGTCTGAAGAGTCTACTCATGAACAATGCGAAGCTTATGATAAATTTTTCTCTTTTTCTCAAGCAAGAGGAAATTCTAACATGTATTTTATGTTTTTGTTGTCTCATTTGCTCAGATCTGCAGAGAAAGCTGTCAGCATAGCCTTCTTCATGCTTGTTTCAAAGGTGGTTTCTCTCCATACCTGGTCACAGGCCCTCGAGGAAACCACACAGGACAAAGAAAACTTGAGATTCTCTGTACTTATTTTTTTCTCATTTGATAGTGTTAATCCCACCGATCGAGAATAAGACCACTATCACAGTTTAAAGCCAAATTTGAAGCAAGCTTTAATTAAATACTGGCCGGGTANATGGGCTCTGGCCAGGCCCATATCCAGGTTCCTGTGAAATGGCCCAAAATCAAGTATGTTAAGGGCTTAAGAAGGAAAACCCATAATTCATTGCATTTCCCATTAGGTCCAATCAGGGGCAAGCATATATCCTGACTTATTTCCTGCCTATGTACCTCCCACTCACAGGTGATCAAACACGTCTGGTGCAGATGAGTCAAATAAACTTGTGTAGGGGAGTGAAAACATGTGGCTTGTTATCTCCCATAAACAACAGCCTCCAGCATTTCAGGAACTGTCTGCCCTTGGGCAAGAGGCTTGCAGATCAGAGGCATTTTTGTTTCATGGATTTCTAAGGCATAGTAATTAAAACTTAAAATGTAACTTTGGCTCTCACAGATACGTTCTCAATATATCAGCCTATCAGAATCAACTTCAACTGATAATCTTCCAACTTCTGGATGAGAAAATTTATTAAGAGCTTTGCTAAATATCTTATGTTGAGGACATAAAAGTAAAGCCCAATTGTAGAGTTTACTAACTCAGCAAATGCTTGGTGGAAGCAAGAAGAAATGAACTTTTTGTCTTCAGGTTCAGGTGATGCCCACACATGGAGCACAGGGACGATCTACATTTTCTATATATGAGATTAATATGCACAAAACTTGATTTCATATTATGTAAGGGATGGGTAAATACATTGGGCAGTGTGTGGAAGGCTGGGGGGGTGCATTTCTTTCCTACTCTATCTACTTCCTTAATTGTTAAAGACTTGCCTCAAGTGTAACATACCCTTCATCTTACCCAGACATTCACCCTACTTCTGGGAGGTAAAATGGCTTACTTGATGGGTGAGTTTAGAGCATTCCTAGAGATGAGGGATGTAGTTTACTGGGCTTTTGAACTGGGCCCCTGAGGACCAAAGAAAATGGAATGCTAAAGATTGGATTAAGAATCATCTTTAGTGTTAGTTTTAAGACATGTTTTACTTTTCCAAGTCTATACTATAAAGTATGCTTAAAATAAGTCAAGAGATTTTGTTCATATTTAAAACCACTGTGTTAGAACCAGATGCTCCAACTGGTTACTGAGTCTTTACCTAGCTGTTTAGTAGGATTAACAACTTGCTGTTAAAGAAGTGGTTCAATTTTCTTACTTTTTTTTCATTTTATTTTATGTGTATAGGTGTTCTGTCTGGATGTATGTCTGTGCACCACGTGTGTGCAGTGCCCTCAGAGGCCAGAGAGGGCATCAGAGTCCCACAGGCGTGGAGTCACACAGTTGTGAGCTGCCANGTGGATGCTGAAAATCAGACCTGGATCCTCTGAAAGAACAGCATGTGCTCTTAACCACCCAGTCATCTCTTTCGTTCTTGAGTCTTTTTGAGGCAGAGTTCAGGTTAAAAGATTTCTTTGTGGCATTTGTTGTTAACTGTAAGTTTTTGTCAGCACATGAGCAATGTTGAAAATGAACAAGCTTACGCTTTTATGATGTAATATCACTGTTCCAATTGAATGTGCTTTTTCTTTGATGTCAACATTGAATGATGAGTTTAATGGTTCTTTACATCGGAACCAAGTATTGGTTCTCATCACTCTGGTGATATTCTTCACTTTAATGTCATACTCAAATTGCCTTGATCCACGGAAGAAATAGAAGTAGCCTGGAAGCAGAGAGGCATGGTTAAAGTTACCTTGCACAGTCAAACTGCTCCTCTGCATTTTAATTTTATGAATGTCGAGTCCAATAGCATTGTAAAGAAAAAAAGTCACTGTGGAATTACAGAGATGCATTTTGCTTTCACCCCACTCCATGCAAATCACCAAGAAGGAAGCTTAGCACAAGTTTCAAAGGGTTTCTGGGTGTGNTAGCCAGACTGCCGGTGACAAGCTAGCTTTCAATAAAGCATCTCACTGAGGGGAAAAGAAGGCCCCTCTGAGCTTGTCCTTCGACCTTCTACCCTCATTTCTATAGCTCTGCAACACTTTTGGTCTATTTCAGGCTTTGAAGTTCTATTTAGATATCATAATCAGTTGTAGCATCAAATGTTTTAAAATATTATTATTAGCATTATAAGTGTGTGTGTGTGTGTGTGTGTGTGTGTGTACAGGTGCATGCCATGTATACGTGTGGAGGTCAGAGGACAATGCTGTGGATTTTATTTTCTCTATCCTCCTTTATATGAGATATGTGGGTTATCAGGCCTGTAGTGTTAGCACCTGTACCCACTGAACTATCCTCAAACAGTTTTTTTGGACTACCAGTTATTTCATGGCCCAAGCCATCGTTTTTGAAAATCCAGTATGTGGACTTTGTGCACTAAGTTGCCTCAGGTTCTGGGCTGAGAATGTAGCTCAGTCGCAGAGCATTTGCCTGGTACAAGTGGGGTTCTCAGTTCAATATCCAGTACAGTGAAGAAGTGCAAGCTCAACAAAACCCTAACCAACCAACCAACCAACCAACCAACCAAACACCAAATAAACAACCAACCAACCAACCAAACACCAAATAAACAACCAACCAACCAACCAAACACCAAATAAACAACCAACCAACCAACCAACCAAACAAACAACAAATAAACAACCAACCAACCAAACAAACAAACCAATTTAAAATCTCCTGGGTCTCACTCATAATCTACTGCCTCAGATACTTGAAACATATAGTTTTCTCATACATGAATTCCAAGCTCTATGTTTTAAACTATATATGTGTATATCATGTATATGTATGTTTGAGAATCATTGTTCATCTGGTGGTTTTAGTCATCTCTCACACATTTAGGGGCTCTTTCAGGGAGTATCTTAGGTCAATGGGGACTAAGATTAACTTTGGTTCTCTTTACATAAATGTGAAGTAGCATCTCAGAGTGCAGTTCAGCACCTCCTGGTTCAGTTTGATAGTGTCTACAGGTGATGCTTGTCAACTGGTGTCCGCACTTGAGAATGGTAAAATTATACTAAAATAAAATGTCTGTTGCTTTCTTCTTTCATANCCCCCCAAGCATCCACACAGTGAAAGCATTGACACTCACCTTTATGCTGGAAGACAGCATCCACACGGAGACCAATTCCTGGAAAGTGCTTCACTATCCTCTGTGGGAACCCTTTGTCCATGGCTTGTGCCGTCTCATCATACCTGCATAAAGAGATTTCTGCTTGATGTCTGTTTGGTGAGCTTAATCTTTCTACTGCTCAGGTTCGAATCGAGAAGGGTTATGGAAACTGAGAAGGCCTGGCAGAGGGAACCATCTAACAGGACCAATGATAAAAACATGGCAAAGACTATGTTTGATTGAATCATTTACATGTGTATATGTGTGTGTGCACACGTGCGTGCACATGATTGCAAATGTGTATGCACACGTGCTACTGTAACCCAATTTTGACATAAGTTCTGGGAAATGAACTTAGGTTCTCACATTTGTAAGGTAAGTGTTTTGTTGACTGAGTCATCTCCCCAGCCTCCACTTACCATATCTTAAAAACAATAACAACAATGTTAGGAAGCTAAAATACACCTTTGTGGACAAGGACTGTAAACCACCACCACCATCACCACTAACAAAGTAGTCTAGGAAAAGGGCCATGCCATCTGTCAGAGTAGTTTTCCCCGAGGAACTGTTAAAGCAAGTGGAAGCTCACTTTGTACCTCTTCTAGATTCTGAATGGCTATGCTTCTGCCATTGAGAATTTGGTTAGCATGGATAGATTTTTATTTTTATTTAAATTGGAGGGAGATTATCATCCAAACATCTTAGTTTGATAAATGTCGTACACCAGAGATTGCCCTCAACACAATCTACTGGGAGACTCCAGATTCATTTTGCTTTTGTCTGAGTGTCGGTGACACTGTGGCAGATGGCTTCCTCTCTAGTCATATCAAAGGGTTAATTGTCAGAGTTACCTCCAGCACCAGATGCCCACAAAAAAGAAGGTTTTCCTGGTGTTGTGGTCACAGACAGCTGCATCAACTTTCTTCACGCGTCTCGGAAACCCGAGTGTGTGGATGGATTTGGGGTAATCAGNCAAGACAGCGTACCCCCTGATCACCCAGAAATTCTCATCTAGACAGAGAAAGGGGTGTATTCAGATGTCTTCTGCTCTGTGTCTTACAGGGAGAAAGAGACAACTTGGGAAGTTTGAAAATAACTGGATACCCAGTTCCTCAGCTCCAAGTCCAGCTCATGCCTCTATTGTTCTTCTTTTTTCTTGTTCTATTTATTTTTATTTGCTAAATATGACAGTCCTATAAAAGGGAACATAGAAGTGAAATAAACTATCTTCTGTACTTGGAAGAAAAAGAGTGGACTTCTATAGTCTTTAAAAAAATATTTACTTTTGTATATGTGGTGTTTTGTCTACATGTGTCTCTATACAGTATGTGTGCCTGGTGCCCATTGTCTTAGTTATGGCTTCTATTGCT
This sequence comes from Neotoma lepida, assembly GCA_001675575.1. Taxonomy (NCBI): domain Eukaryota; kingdom Metazoa; phylum Chordata; class Mammalia; order Rodentia; family Cricetidae; genus Neotoma; species Neotoma lepida. The sequence continues at coordinate 59,674 of LZPO01066465.1, read as the reverse complement.
GTGATGAAACACCATGATCATGGCAACTCACAAGGAAAACATTTAACTGGGTGGCTTACAGTTTCAGAAATTCAGTCCATTATCATCATGGATAGACATAGCGGCATGCAGGCAGACATGGTGCTGGAGAAGGGACTNAGAGTTCTACATCTTGATCCACAGGCAACAGGGCATGGACTATCTGCCACACTGAGAGTAGGTTGAGCAAAAGAGACCTCAAGGCCTACCCCCACAGTGACACACTTCCTCCAACAAAGCCACACCTATCTAAACAAAGCCACAACTCCTAATAGTGACACTCCCTTTGGGGGCCATTTTCTTTCAAACCACCGCACCCATGGAGGCCAAAAGAGGTCATTGGATTCTCTAGGACTGTTATGAGCTGCCATGTGGATACTGGAAATCAAACCCAGGACTTATGGAAGAGCAGCCAGCACTTTTAACTGCTGACCAGATCTTGACTTTTATAGTTTTTTATCATATATATTTCTTTTAGTGAATTTGGGGTGATGGAAATCATCACAGCCATAGAGAGAAACCTATCTCATTGTTACTAATGACAGGAACATAAATTAGNGGAGAAGCCCTATCATTCAACTCATGATTAAGATTGTGTTTGACTGAAATACCCCTTGTCCTAGTTAGAAAAGAGGAGGAAGAACCAGGCAAGTTTACCTTTGAAAACAAGGATCTGATCTCTGGGGTTTTCATAGGCAGCTTGAAGGTCAGCTGGCAAAGATGGCCAGAAGGAAGCAATGAACTCAAATTCAACATCAGCAATATCGGAGTAGGTCCTCCATAAGTGCCTGGATTAAACACAAAACACTTCATGGATGTTGTCCATTTGTCTGTGTCCATCAACATGTTGCAGTCTTCAGTTTGTCTTTTTTTTTACATGTTGCAGTCTTCAGTTTGTCTTTTTTGTTACACGTGTATGTATGTGTGGTCTGTGTCCATGTGTGTGTGCATCCTATATATGTGTGTGTGCCTGTGTGTGGAGGGTGCAGGTTGCCTCTGGGTGTCTTCTTCAATCGTCCTCCACTTCATTTATTGAGGAAGTATCTCTTGCTGTAGTGTGCTGATCACACTTAGCAGCTGGCTTTCCAGGTGGGTAGAAGACATCAGTGTTAGTAGATGCAGATTGCCAGGGTATAAGTACTCCTAACATGGCCAGTTTCAAGCAGATCTGAACTGATATGTTAAAAGTTCCCCCAACATTTAACAAAAGGCTACTGAAATCAGCTGTACATTGACTTTGAGACACTCTTCAGATTAGTATTCATTTTGGCCAAGAAGTCATTGAACATAGACTTTATATCATAATCTCTAGTAAGTTAAATTTGCTTAAAATATTTCAGATTAATTTATCAAACAACTATGAGATGTATGCGTATAATAAACCATTAAAATGGTGCATGCATTGTAAGAACATGTGTGCTTCAGAACGGTTTATCCTCAGTTCCTTTGAAAAGTCTTCATAAGAAGATGGAGTGTCAAGGGAATAGGTTTACCTGCCTTTAAAGAACATGACTTCTCTGCGGAAAGTAGTGATAGCATCCATAANCAGGCCAGGGNCTGTGCAGGCGTGGGGTTCAGGGACTCCCTTTGGCTTGGTGGGTGCCGTGGGTGGACTTCCTTCAGGAAGGAAAGAAAGACTATGGGGGGTTCAAAAGGCACAGGAACTGTGTCCACACCAGGATCTTACCTAAGCAGGTGTTTACTTCATGATAATATTTCAGGAAGCAATCATCTCAATTTCCTCTCTGAAAAGCTTTCTGTTTAGTTACCATACATTCAGTTGCACAATTCTGCTCACCATAGATAGACTGGATTCCGTCAATATCATCCTGAGAAAGTGGGTTTTTGCTAGGATCCAGGGAGACATAATTGGGAAACATCAAGGCTGTTTGATCACTGGAGTGAGACAGCCCCAGGGAGTGACCAAATTCATGAGCAGCCACGAGAAACAAGTTGAATCCTTGATAAAACAGAAAACATGTCTGTGTGAGTTCATGAAGAAATTTAACCCAGTAGGCAGATGGCTTGAGACCACTTACTCAGAAATGGATAGCATTACTTAGCAGGCAGGGTAGCATACACTTTTATTTCCAGGATCCAAGAGGCAGAAGCAGGCATTTTTCTCTTTGAGTTCAAGGCCAGCCTGGTCAACGTGTGTTCCAGGCCAGCCAAGTTTACATGGTGAGACCCTGTCTCAGAAACAAAAGAAAAGAAAAGAAGAAGTGGATAGTATTACTTTAGAAATGGAGCAACCAGCTTTGGCTTTATATGATCATCCTTATGTTCTGTAGTCCCCCACCAACTGGCTGAGAAAGCCCTAGTTTCTCCCCTTAGCCCTCAGCAATCTGGCCCTTGCCTTTTTCCAACCACACACATCTTTGCACAGCCCTCTGTCCTTTCTTCCCAGTCTTACTTTCATTTCTCATCTGTACTAAGTTCTTTTTTGTTTGTTTTTTGAGANAGTCTCATGTGTACCTGGCTGGCCTTGAACTCACTGTATAGCTGAGGATGATCTTCAACTCCTAACCCTCCAGTCTATACCTCCCAGGATTATAGATATGCACTACCACACCCAGTTTATTCAGTCCTGGGGGTTGAACTCAGAGTCTTACGCACAGCTAGGAAAAACTCTTCCAACCAAGCTTCATCCCCAGCTCTGTGCATTCATTCCTCCTGCTTGGTCAATGCATACTCACTCCTACTCTTTTCTACTCCAAAGGAATGCAATACAGATGACAACTCGTTTTGAGCTGCCAGCCCATGCAGAGCTCAGTTGAGGGTTATATTATCCTCTTTCTTGGAAAAGCCAGCCTTTCTAAACTTGGATCACAAATCTGGCCTTATTAATAGTTCACCTCACACATCCTGTTCTGCAGAGGGCTTGAAGCAATGTGCAACATAGCAATTAACACTAATTATTGGTTAAGGATAGTCAGATGGTAGAATCTTCCACTTTGCTTCTGGCTATGACAGTGAAGCCTCTTGGAGAAAGGTCGCCAATCCTGAGTTCACCAAGTGCTTAGGCCATTTCTTATAACTGATTGAGCACATGTGCGCTGGCTTTGGGCCAAGATGAAAACCACAGAAATAGTGGTTGTTCCTTGTAGAAGATACATGGCAGACACGTTCACTCCATCTCTCGGTGTTGAGTCCAATATTCCTCCTCCATTCCCTTGTCTGTGATACTAACTCACGTGGCAGTGGTCCTAACTCACCCAATATTCCTCCTGCTGCCTGAAGCTCAGATAGTGCTGACCTCTCGACCTGTCTCGGCAGCACTGGGAGGAACNAGCTTCATGTATCCAGTGGAAAGAGCGGTCAGGGTTTGTTTGTAGAAAATAAAACCGACACAAGCAGAGAATTTGGACTCACAGAGTCAGGGATGATCTACAGCCATGTGTGCCGCCCATCAGGAAGACCATGTATCTTACTTACTTCCCTGGGACCTTGGAGGCCAGACCCCAGACTCCCAAATTGTTGAGTCACTGATAGGTATAAAAGGATGGTGAGAGCTGGAAGTGCTATAGAGCCTGCTCCTTTGCTTAATAAACACAGTATTATCACAGTGAAATTTGGGTGTTTTGTTTAAAAAATGACAGTACACTGTGGCTGGTGAGATTGGTCAGAAGTTAAGAGCACTGGCTGCTCTTCCAGAGGACCTGGGTTCAATTCCCAGGACCCACAAACTCCTGTTCCAGGGGATCTGATGTCCTCTGAAGGAACCATGCACACATGTGGTACATAAGCATATGTGTGAGCAAAATACTCATACATATAGAACAAAAAATGTCTGGTGCTAGTGAGGCCCATCAAAGAAATAAAATTAACTTACTTACCATAAAAGAATAGACCAAATATAAGAACTAGGGTCTAATCCTTTTGAAGATAGAGGCGGTGGTTAGTAGAGAAGGGCTACACTTTCAAATTGACTCTTTGTGGGCCATATACCCACAAAGTATTCTTTAACCTCAGGCTTAAAAGCACCAGCCCTCTTAAGTTTTGTTGCAGTCTTCAAGCTACAGGTGACTGCAGCCATTGGTTCAGTGTGCAGCCTGGTGGTGAGTGTGGGGGTTAAAGCTTTACACATCACAAAGGAGCAGGAACTTTTGAACACACCTCTGGGGTCCATATAACATACCTCAAATAGCTTTGTGTATCCAGTGGAGCACCAGGCACTGTGGACATTCACAGTGTCATGTTAATGAGTGCGTGGGTAAATAGCATANGCTACTCTCATGCCAGGACTAGTAACACTGTGAGAGCTCTGTTNGGACAAGATTACCCGAGCACAACTACTATTAATGGTTGTTAATCACTTTGCTAATGTGATCTGAGAATATAGAAAATTATGAGAGACATTAGATTTGGATTTAAGAGGCAGCTAACTGTACAGAGATTCTTTAGATTAATGCAGTTTTCTGATAATGAAAATTAGACTCACCTTCTCCATCCTTGGTTGTCCAGTTTTCATCTTCGTCAAAGTGAGTGTCACCACCTAGACCCAGACCAGGAGGAAAGGCATGGCCAAGGACTCCCAAGGGGCCATCAAAATAACGAGGACACCAGCCATGGACTGAGATAGTTGATGGGGAGAAAGTCAGCTTCCTGAGATCTTTGGAATCACCACACCCCCTCCCATTGCAAGCCTTACCTCCAGTCCTGAAGGCTATCATGATGTCTGCAACCCCCTTGGAAATCTTGGTGAACATCAGTGGAGTGACCTTGCTCCAAACATCTAGAGCTTTCTGAATAGCCTCATCCACATCAGCTCGTGTCATATCAGGAGTGTAGTTCATTATTCTGAAAAATAGCCAAAATTACAGCAACTGTGGATATATATAATCTCAAGTGATCTATCCATCATCTATATATCAAATGATCTATCATCTATATCTATCTATTTAACTATCTATCTATCTATCTATCTATCTATCTATCTATCTATCTATCTATCTAGTGATCTATCATATCTATCTATCTATCTATCTATCTATCTATCTATCTATCTATCTATCTATCTATCACTTGCAGTTTACTAGTCACAGGATGTAGTAACTTATACCATTGTTCTGTTACTAACATTTGCTGTCATTTTATTTAAATGAAGTAGTTTTACATAACCTAACTCAGAATTTCTCTTGCTGTAATAAAACACTTTCACCAAATACAGCTTACAGGAGGAAAGGGTTTGTTTGGCTTACACTTCCAGGTCACAGTTCATCACTGAGGGACTCAGGCAGAAACTGAAAGCACCATGAAGAGCACTGCTTGTTGTCTCACTTCTGAGCTCATGTTTAGCTAGCTTTCTTCTTCCTCATCTTCTATTTATTTATTTATTTATTTATTTATTTATTTATTTATTATTTACTTCTTTATTTATGCATGTATATATGTGAGGGGTGTGTGTGTGTGTGTGTGTGTGCGTGTGTGTCTGAGTATTTGTATGTGTGCAAAGGCCTGCAGAAGTCAGAAGAGAGCCTTGGATCCCCTTCAACTGGAGTTGCATATAGTTGTGAACTGTCATGTGGATACTGGGTCCTCAGGTACAATGTAAAAGCTCTTAACTGATTGTAGTGGATACCTGTTCTATCTATGTCCTGGAAGCACTGCCCCTAGAGATGTAGTAGGTAACTGTGCTACCTACCTATGACCTTAAAGTACCTGCCCCTGGGGTGTGGCTCGGGGCTACCCTTAAGGCCTGAGATGCACTTACGCCACCTTCTTCCCTCCCTCATGGGCTTAGATGCTAAGATGGACTCAGGTGGAAGAACAGCATGGGACTGTAACTCGGCCTTCCAGGACCCTACAGTAAATCTCCCGTGCTGTAGTGAGTCTTCTTCCCTAATAATTTCCTTTACCTTTAAGCAGACTCTGTGGATTTCTCTTAATACTTGGTGCCCACATGTGGGTGGGCTGCCCCCATGACCCTTGTCCACATGGGCTAACTCAATACCCCCGCCTGCTAGCAGCAGCTCAGATCCCATCCATGGAGACCAAAAATCCCTGCTCCGTCAGACAGATGCTGAGGTCCCTCCCAAACTGCGTGCCATGGTCCCTCCCAAACCCTAGCTGTGTTCCACAGCCCAGAGCTAGCTACATGTGGCTGATCCCATCCACTAGGGTAGCATGAGACCCCTACCGGGGCTACCTTGCTTTTCCATTCTAGCAACCACCCGTGACAGGCTTGCATAGACCCACCCCAGAAGCCTATACACTCCCTCCCCAGCAATCAGCCACTGCAGATTTGCACTCCCTACTTGGAGTTACTGCACAGGTACCTGTGTGCCACTGGGTACTAGTGCTCTCTCGGGCACTCCCAGAACAGCACCCAGCATCATTGCTGCTGCTGCACATTCCCTCCATGGCATCTCTCACTATTGTGTTCCAGGCCAGGGATCGAGGCTGAGCACCAGCCGTGCCTGCGTGCCTGCCTGTCCACATCACTTGGAGGCCAGCCACAGGGTCTGACAGGCTACCCCGGCCTTCTGCATGAGACTGCTTGGTGCCCATTGCGAAACTGCCAGTTCCACAGTCCCAGAGATCAGCAACTAACTGCATGCCCTTTCACTGTCAGAGTTACATGCTAGTGTGCAACGGGCAAGACAGTCTGGGCCTACAGAGGCCAGAGAGCACCAAGAGGCTGCTCCTTCTTTGTTAAACCTGTTCTGTCTAGCTGGTTACGCCTACACGTCAACACCTTTGGAACAGTGCTTCAGGATCTGCTTTAGTGCTATACCTGTGACACCTGCTGGCCAAACATCACTACTATACCCAAAATTCGCCCAACCTGGCTAATTACATCTGGAACACCTAGGACACTTAGGACCATTTCTTGAGGATCTAATCTGAGGTAAATTACTTGATAATTTCACACCTTAAACTGTTAATAAAAAAAATTCTTTACAAATTTTAAGTATTTCTTAGACCATGGCAGATAATAAAACCATTCAGGAATTTAAAAATGTCTTTGTTTATACTATGGTGGAAATTTTACAAGACATATACGATTTGCCTGGGACATGTACAATTTTCTCCATAATGGCAATTAGCATAATAATTCATATCATTGAAAAACTAGTTTAATAACAACACCAAAAAATGAGACATTAATGGGACTGATACAGACTTTGCAAAGTGGCAATGAGAACTTAAACAAAAGGATTCTTTCCCTGGAATCTGCTAACTTACCACAGGAACTTCAGTCTGCTAATACTAACTAGACAACCAGATTTAATTCTATTGATAATAAATGTGAATACCTAATGGAAAAAACAGTAAATCTTCACAGCAATCTTAATGCCATACAGATAATTTCTAAAGAGGAATGATCATTATTAACTGATAGAATAAAGTCTTTGGAATCATATGTTTCTGATGAACATAAAAAATGTTTGATTCCATGAAGTTACTTGAATCATTTACAGTACAGGAAGTACAGACTTTAGAAAAAGCTGTGGTTAATTTATTTCAAGCTTTGGAGGAGTCTGTCAGAATTGATAATAAGAGTGCTAACAAGCAGAAGGTCAAGGCTAAAGAGATCATAACATTGCCAGTGCCTTATAGAGTAAGAGATGACTTACTGAAGGTAACAGGTGGTTCTTATACTATGGCATATCCTGTCACCATTTGTGAAAAGCCAGCAAATGATAAACATCCTGAAGGCTATGTGGAATACATATGGCAGTGTATACATATGAGAGATTTAAAAAACACCATAGAAGTTGTAGTTACTTATNGTATACATTCAACATATGTGAAATAGATATTAAATACGTGGTCTTCTAGAAACAGGATCATGCCAAATGATTGGAATCAGTTAACATCAGCTGTATTAGAATATACTCAGCAATTACAATGGGAAAACTGTTTGAAAGAAGAAGCTAAGGCCCCTGAGCAGCAAGGTAAGAGTAAAGGTTTTGAGATCTCCCAAGATCAAATTCTTGGTGAGGGCTGTTTTGCTGATATAGATGCACAATCTATCTTTGATGAACATACATTATCCATATGCTGTACAGCAGCTTTAAATGCTTGGGAAAAGATTCCAGAACCAGGGAAACCAACTAAGCTATATATGAAGGTCTTCCAGGGGTCAAAAGAACCATTTACTGATTTTTTACAAAGACTGACCAAGGTTATAAACAAGACAGTATCAGAGCAACAATTAAGACAAGCATTAATTCAAACTTTGGCTTTTGAGAATGCTAATATAGAATGCAAAAGGATACTTGCACCTTTAAAGATCAGATCAGCACCCATTGAAGAATGGATCCAACACAGAAACAATATTGAGTCTCTTAACTATTGTGATAAGGCTTGGTTAGGAGAGGCAATTTCCAAAGGTGGAAGGAGGCATCAAAGTACCAAATGTTTTAACTGTGGTATACCAGGCCATATAAGAAGAAATTGTACATAGGATGCTCCTAGAAGCAATGCTTCTTATAGAAATAACCCAAACAGGAGGCCCCAACTTTCTGGATTATGCAGAAGAAGCAACAAAGGCTGACATTGGACCAATGAATGGAGATCAACAAGAGACATACAAGGCAATCCTTTATCATCAGGAAATGCCTTGGGGGACATCTTGCAGGCCCCCCAATTGAAGGTGGTCCAGTCATTTCCAGTCACTGTGGGGGAAATTCCTCCCCAGGACAATTAAATAATCTAGTGCCTAGTGTAAAGAACAATACTGCACTGGATAATAGAACAGCTTTGATAGATGGATCAAAAATTCCAAAAAAACACCATAAAATGAATATTTTTGGCAGACTTCCATAAATGAGCAAAGACCAAAGCTTANAGTATGAATCAAAAATGTTATTCTGGAAGGCTTAGTGGACACAGGTGTGTATGTGACTATAATTACACCAAAATCATGNCATCCAAATTGGCCTCTTCAAAAGGTAGATGTCTAATTTCTAGGGATTGGAACCCTATCTCAGGTAAAACAAAGTATGATATGGGTTGAATGCATAGGGCCAGAGGGACAGAGAGGAAGGCTGAAGCCATATATGGCTAATGTAGCAGTGAATCTTTGGGGCTGAAATCTGTTACAGCAATGGAATACCAAGATAAAATTCCTCCAGTCTCAGAAGCAGAATATAGACTAGTTCATGTACCTGGGAATAATATTATAAGACACTACAAAAAATAGCCATCAGCCATTCAGGCTGTACATAAACAGAGCACAACTGCTGTTGAACTCTCAGAGGTACTTACTAACAGCCCTACCTTTCAATTGGCTAAGTGATAAACCAGTCTGGGTTGAACAATGGCCTGTGACATAAGAGAAACTACAAGCCTAGTTTAGGAGCAGTTAAATGCTCAACGTATTGAAGAATCTACCAGTCCTTGGAATTCTCCTGTATTTGTTATTAAAAAGAAATCTGGTAAATGGAAAATGCTGACAGATCTGAGAGCCATTAATAAAGTAATTCAGCTTATGGGCTCCCTACAGAATGGAATGCCCTTATCCTCTCTGTTACCTAAAGAATGGCCTATTGTAGTTATTGACTTAAAAGACTTTTTTTTTAACCATACTTGTACAAGAAAAGGATGGAGAAAAATTTGCCTTCACAGTACCTACTTATAATAATTCCCAGCCAGTCAAGAGATAACAATGGAAGGTCCTCTCACAGAAAATGTTAAATAGCCCCACCCTGTGCCAATATTTTGTGCAAAAACCATTGGAAATCATTCATGCACAATTTCCACAATCTATAATTTAACATTATATGGATGGTATCTTATTAGCTGATCTGAAGTCAGATACTTTAGAAAGCATATTTGAAGAAGTAAAGAAAGTTTTGCCTTGCTGAAGATTACAAATTGCTCCCGAGAAGATACAAAAAGGAGATTCTATTAATTATTTAGGATATAAGATAGATCTACACAAAAATTAGACCCCAAAAGGTACAACTCAGGAGAGATCAATTGTGGAATCTTAACAATTTTCAAAAATTATTGGAAGCATTTGCAACTTACAGACTATCATTGGAATACCTAAAGATGGATTAGTAAATTTGGCCAATACCCTAAAAGGGGTCAAGGACTTAAATAGTCCAAGAGAATTATCAGCTGAGGTTAAAAAGGAATTGGCTCTAGTAGGAAAGAAAATATGAGAGACACATATGGATCGTGTGACTCCAGAGCTTAACTGCATTCTGGTCACACTCCCCTCTAGACACTCCCCCACAGGNATTCTGATACAGAAGGAAGATATTATATTGGAATGGATATTTCTACCATGTAAACAGAGTAAGAAATTAAAGACATCTTTGGAAAAGATCTCTGATTTGATTCTAAAAGGAAAATTAAGACTTCGTTAATGGACCCAGCAGAAATTGCAGTACCTTTAATTAATGATGAAATTTCCTCTGTATTGAAAGATAATGAATACTGGCAAAGAGCCTGCAGTAATTTTTTTGGGAGAGATTAATAACTTTTATCCCAAAAGCAAGAGAACAGAATTCATAAAAAGAACTGAATGGGTCCTTTCTCACATTGTATGGCAAAAACCAATCTCTGGAGTCACCACATTCTCTACTGATGCAAATAAATCAGGAAAAGTAGAATATAAATCATGATATTTAAGTAAAGTGGTTCAAAGCCCTTATAATTCTGTACAAAAGTCAGAACTGTATGCCATTCTTATGGTACTTATGGACTTCACAGAACCTCTCAATATAGTTACTGACTCTCAATATGCAGAGAGAGTTGTTTTACATATTGAAACTGCTGAATTTATTCCTGATAATACAGAGTTAACTTCACTATTTATATAATTACAGAAAATCATCAGAAATAGGGAACATCCTTTATAAATAACACACATCAGATCCCATACAGGTCTGCCAGGTCCTCTAGCACAAGGTAANAATGAAATTGATCAGTTATTAATAGGTAATGTGCTAGAAGCCTCAGAATTTCGTAAGAAACACCGTGTAAATAGCAAAGGTTTGAAAAAGGACTTTTCTATCACTTGGCAACAAGTCAAGGAAATTGTAAAACATGTCCTACTTGTTCCTTCTATAACCAAACTCCAGTACCTGCAGGAAGTAATCCTAAAGGTATACAAAGAAATGAAATTTGGAAGGTGGATGTGTTTCATTTTGCAGAGTTTGGAAGATTAAAATATGTATATCATAGCACTGACCTCTATGTGGGGTTTCAATGGGCAATTCCTATGAGTTCTGAAAAGGCTGATTCTGTAATTACACACCTATTAGGAGTTATGGCCATCATGGGAATACCTGTACAAATTAAGACTGGCAATGCTCCAGCATATGCCTTAAGTAAAATGAAACAATTTTTNTGCTTATTACAATATAAAGCATATGTGGTATACCACACAATCCCACAGGCCAAGCAGTTATAGAAAGATCTAATTGAACTTTAAAGGATATGCTAAATAAACAGAAAGAGGTAACAATGACCCCTAGAAATAGATTTAATAATGCTTTATTAACCTTGAGTTTTCTCAATGCTGATGAGAAAGGAACAACAGCTGCANANANACATTGGACAACAGAAAAAACTCCTGAGCTAAGCCAACCTGTTTACTTCAAAGATGTGTTGACCTCGGAATAGGAACCAGGATATGTCCTATGTTGGGAAAGGGGTTTTGCTTTTGTTTCTACAGGAGAAGAAAAGCTATGGACACCAACAAAATTAATAAATATTCGATTTGAACAGGAGAAACCCCTTGATAAAGAGAAGTGATAGCTCATCTACTGATGTAACAATTCTACAAGTTGTAAGGAAAACTCAACAAGAGTCAGGACAGGGTTCTGTTTTTTGTCTTTATAGGATAATAGGAATACCCATCTTTAAGAAATCAAAAGGCCTTGGACACCCAGACGTCTACAGCAGAAGGGAAGAACCTATTGGTACCAATATACCCCACAGGGTAATATCTCACTGCCTAACATCTATATCTCTTTAACTCTAGAAAAGTTGTGGTCCCAATTCAATTATAAATCAAGCTTGCTTTGGAGTNGGAATGTGGATCTCTCCTTCTCTAAACCAAAGCATGTTGCTAAAAGAAAAATTAAGAGAGTCTGTCTCATGTAAGAAGAGCTAACTGGTGTGGGACAGAAGAAAACCAATAATCTAGAGACCATTGTTGTCAAGATTCTATTTCTTTCTATGCTTATCCTTGATTTCTGGGAATCCTTCCTCACATCATCCTAAAATNCAAACTTTCCACTTTGATATTAATAATGTTCAAATTTTCCACAGTGAAATATAAGTCTTTCCAATAGCAATCTCTGAAGTCTCCAGAAGGAAGATGGAGCCCCATGACAGTGACTCTACCTGGTCCATAATGATGCCATTCAACCAAAAAACACCACTCAATAATCAGTTTTGGACTGCAAACTCTTCAGGACAGTTCCTAGATGAGATGGTCCATCATATTACACTTCTAGCCAGAATCTCAAATAACCTTACCCATTACTCTGAGATTGGCTGCAAACATTAGAGCTAGTCCTATTGAGGTGTAACCATTTAGCCTCCTGCCTTTTTTTGTCAGCACACACACACACACACACACACACACACACACACACACACACACACACAGTCTTCCCATCTTTCTGTATACCTCATCATGCCTCCAGCTTCCTGTAGCAGATGGCAGTACTTCCTGTCCTGAGCTCACACTGCAGAGGAAAGCTAGAGATTAGAGCCTATTTGCCTAAGCTAGTGTCCTCTGCAACACTTGCTACAGGCAACAGCCTTTGGATTTAGTTCCTCTGTGGTTAAGGCAGCAGTAGCAACACTGCCCACAGCATAGGTCTAAAGTGGGGATAGGATCCATGTCAGATAAGCCATTATTATGGTTGCTTCTTGGAGAATAGTTGTTGGGGTTAGTTAATGTAAGTTGGTAGAAACATTACCTGTATGTGAGGTTGTGTTTTCTCCACCCAGGGAGGGTGTAGCCATACTGCCCCACATCGGGCACCCCACACCTCGGCACCTTCATGATCTCAAGGGTGTCTGAGTCCAGCTTTCCGGTCACTGTCAACCCAAAAAATGCCTGCATTTCCCGAAGTTTACTGTCCAGGAGACTCCTGTTCTTGCTTTGGACAAGATGACTCCCTTCTATTTCAAGAGAGTAGAACTGGTTGAGATACGCCTGACAAAGACAAAAAGAGAACAGAGGCTACAGAAGAGCAAAGCTTCTCCTCAAATGAAACAAAGTGGCCTGAGATCTCAAAAGGAACGAAACAGCAAGGGGAAGAGAAGGGCAGGATGCACAGGGAAAGTAGGAGGCGCTTATTCTCTTCCAGTGCCAGGAATCAATGATTTACGAGGGACTAGAATTAGCCAAACCATGCACTCCATGCAACACGCATCCTCCACTAAGGCACGGCCACTCTGCTTGTTCAGTGCTGACGCAGCGGATGTGTTCTTGTTGTTCCTTTAATCTTGTAAACTTCAGGAGACATCAGAGGTGATTATCTATTTTCCACACTTTTATGATTTAACCAAAATATGATAACTTAACTGGCTTTCAGAAGGAATTGCTAAAGCTGCATACTTTTAATATATATATATACATATATATGTGCATATATACATTTGTGTATCTCTCTCTGTATATATACATACGCAAACACATAAAGTATATGTGCCTAAAGGGTTCTAGATTGTAGATTTCTGTGGTTGGTTCTCTTGAAATGTATTTATACAGATTTCCATCCTTGTTAGCTGTTCCTTTCTTCTCTCATGTTGGCCCCTTAGTGACCACTGTTTAAAGGGTTAGGAAATCCAGTCTCCTCTCTGCTGCCCCTTCCCTTCACCTCATACCCAGTTCACGTCATTAGAGTTAGACACACTGAAGCGTCCTCATTCTTCTGAGAACCTCCGGGACTCTGCAGAAGTTTGCTATCTTGGAAGGTCCTGGGAGAAGCTACACAAGGCACATTTCATTGCCAGTTGTTAATAGCATGCGTTGAGGTCCTACCTGGGCCAGCTGATCGTCGCCCCCATTTTTGTCCTTTCGGTCTGGAGGAAATGAAGAAGAAAGTGTTATGAAATTAAACAGCAGGGGCAGAAGGCACTTCATTCCTGCCTCTTCAGTTAAGGCTTGTTCCTGTTTGCATGGGGTGTAGAAAGTTCGCAGTGAGACGTGGCACCAAGTGTTCATTTAATTAATAACAGCAAAGGACACTTGCCATGAAGTGTCCCATGACTCCCCCCGCCCTAGATAGACTGGAATTTTGCAATCAAAGTCTGTGATTGTTTATCACTTTAGAATTGAGTGTATTACATAATAAGGCCCCAAGTTAGCTTTCTCTTCTCAAAATTGGCAGTTTTCAACATGACTTTTGAAATAAATTTCTGCCAGGAAATGCTGGCATATCTTGGTATGTGGTGAGAAAGACAATTGAGTCAGGAATTAGTTTAAGTAAAATACAGCATCATGTGCTCCGGTGCCTGGCTTCTCCATGAGTTCTGGAGATTCTAGCTCAGCTCTTGTGCTTGTACAGCAAATGCTCTACCCACTGAGCATCTCCCTGGCTCCGTGTCTGTAATTGTAAGGAGTATTACCTAGTAATCTAAGTAACTGTTTATTATTATGTATTATAATTTTGCATTTGAATGTTTTTTGTAATGTGTCTTTTTATGTTGACAATGTTAAACTCTCTTTATTTTGA
>LZPO01066465.1:14836-31518 GCA_001675575.1 Neotoma lepida | reverse complement strand
CCCCGGCTGGAGGCAGCCCCCCGGCTGGAGGCAGCCCCCCGGCTGGAGGCAGCCCCCCGGCTGGAGGCAGCCCCCCGGCTGGAGGCAGCCCCACAGTAGTGGTCCTCAGACTTAAAGCACCCAGCTTGTTTCCTTGTCTAGATTTCCCCAGGCCTGGCCTTGCCAGCTTGGAGTCCTCCAAGTCCCAGAAGGTGACATTGAGCCTCAGCAAAGTCATCCAGAAGATCTCTTAAGGGAAAGCCACCCTCTGAATTCTGTAGCCACAGCAAACCACCCGTAAATGAGAGTTCATTTACCTCAACAGTTCTGGCGTTTTTCTCTTCCAGGTCTTCAGGAGGTACCGGAAGGGCCTTGGCAAGCTGTGTGTGGAGTAAGAGCAGGAACGGAAGCGTCTTCAGACAAAGCATGACTTATTCTTCTCAGACAACCTCTCCTGCTTTCCTCTGCCCTTCTGGCGAGTGCCCTGAAGCTCACAGCATCCCTTGCCAATCACTGCTCCTGTCTGGTCCCTTATAAAGCCGCATCTTGAGCAACCTGCTGCCTCAGCAGAGTGAGGCAACACAGTTAACCAGATGTGGACAGTTCTGCAATGGTAGAATGTGATTTGGAACCTAAGAGTGGGGTGGTCCTTTGGCAGGAGAAAAGAGTATGGGTTGCTAACTGCAAGGAGCCAGGAGAAAGAGGTGGCTGACGAGAAGGTTCCAGGCTTCCATTTTCTTGCCAGATGTGATGTGGGTGCTGTACGAGTTTAATCAAGGAAACTTTTAAAGAATATTCATAGATCATCTTCAGAACAAGTTGCACACATGCATGGCCTCTGTTTCTAATCCACTACTGCTGCCTTTGAGTATGTGCCAGAGAGACTTGTCACAAAGCAATTTTTGTGTGGGGACCACAAACAGCTCCTGGAGATGGCTCAGTTAGTACAATGTTTGCCACACAAGCACGACGACCTGGATTTGACTCAGCTTGCAGGTAAGAAGTTGGGTGTAGTAGTGCATGAGTATAATTCCAGTTCTTGGCAGTGTGTGTGTGTGGGGGGGGGCAGGGGGAGGGTATTTTTCTGTGGCTTGTTAGCCAGCCAGCCTAATCTACTTGGTAAGTTCCAGGCTGGTGAGAGACCCTGTCACAAAAACAAACAAAACTCACATGACAACATTTAGAGAACAGTGCTCAAGGTTGTCCTCTGGTCTCCACACACATGTGCATGGACACACATGCACACACAAAAACATGAACATGCACATTGAAATGAATACATGTATAAACATACATAAACAATGGTTTCTGTAGGACATAGCTTTGCTATAGACATACCAAAACATCCATCATCTATAAGGAGGGCTTTTCCAGAGAAAGGACAAAGATTAGGATATTATTGTACAAACTACATTTGTTGAATGTTCACAATGTCTCAGATATGTTCATGCCACCTAAATTCCCTGTCTATTTTCACACAGCCTTCAGAGTGACATGATATTGTTATCATTTTGCAGGAGACGCAGAGATTGGAAGACACATGACAGCCATAAGCTCAGTTTGTGGAGGACTCAACCCCAAGGGTACTGTGAGAGAGATGGCCCATCCTGTACCAGGCTTTCGTTTATCAAACCCCCATTTGAATCCCAGGCTGGACCACCAGTACCTGAGGGGCTCACAGCAAGTAGAAAAGTGGCCTAGATTCATGAGTGAGAGGACAAGGGAGAGAATGAGACAGAAGTCTTCCATATTCCCAGAGTGACAGGAGGGTAAGTGGAGACTTCCAGACAGGGTGGCTACACAGGGCATCGTCTTCACTATTCTCTCTGCCCACATATGGGTTCTGGGGATCCAACGCATGTCTTCATTTTTGCAAGACAAGAAGTGCTTCACAAGACAAGAAGTGCTTCACAGACTGTTATCTTCTCAGCCCCTAAACTGAACTTTAAAATAAAGATTTAAAAAATATACTTTACAGAGGTGTTTAGAACATAAGTGATCAGCAATGTTTCCAATCTGTGATGAGCATAGCAAAGGAGAACCAGAGGCTGCATTTGGAAGTCTGAGCTCAAAGAAAGCATCTGGCCATGTGTTTCTTCTACTGCCTTCTATTCCTTTCCAAAAGGATGCCATTGTTTTCCTTATCCTTCTACACATGGCAAAATTCCAGAGTTGGGATTGAGGGAGGGGTTTTATTACCTGAGTGTCTCTACAGCGCACCTGGGTGTTTCCCAGGGGAGCATTTTTATTTCTTTTTCTCTTTTTAAAATGTATCTTTTATTTTTTACAACCTGACCTCTGTTTCCCCTTCTTCCTCTCCTCCCAGTCTCCCATATCTTCCCTCTGCACCCTCTCCTTCCACTCCTCCCTCATTTCTGTTGAGAGGAGGACAGGCTTTCCTGAGTCCTTGCAAGCATTTTGTTTGTTTTCTGGCTCTTGGGTGACCCCTACTGGCCACAGGAAATATCATTACCCTTACCTTCTCCCCTTCTTCCCTCCCTTTCTCGTGTGTTCTCCTCTCCTCTTATACCCCCTCCCTTCCTTTCCTGTCTTCCTCTCTCCCTCTCTTTCTCTTTCTATTTCTCTCATCTTCTCTCTCCTTTATTGGCTTGTCACAAAGGATATTACAAAGGACACAGATGAGGGACACACAGAGAGAGGAGTAGAAGGCACATGGTTCTCTTATGCGTACTCAGGCGTTCATCTTCTTTTTTTCTTTTCTTTTTTTTTCTTTTTTTAATTTTTCAAGACAGGGTTTCTCTGTGTAGCCCTGCCTGCCCTGGAACTAGCTCTGTACACCAGGCAGGTTTCAAACTCACAAAGATCTGCCTACCTCTGCCTCCCAAGTGCAGGGATTAAAGGCATGTGCCACCACTGCTTGCCCATCTTCTCCTTTTTAATGCTTAGTTGCATATANATAATTGCTAACAGATTGTGTGGGGAAACTCAGCAAATCTTGTCTCTCTAGACTCCTCTTGTCCCCAATATATTGTTGCATAATATTTGTTTACACTGTGAAGATGTGTCAATGTGATTGGTTTAATAAAGAGATGAATGGCCAAGAGACAGGAGAGACTAGGCAGGATTTCTGNGGAGAGAGGGAACTCTGGGAAGAAGAGAAGCAAGGAGACACCAAAGAGACGTGGGACAAGTTGGACATACAGAATGATGGAGAGGTAAAAAAGCTACGTGGCAGAACATAGATTAAAAAATATGGGTTAATTAAGTTGTAAGAGCTAATTGGAAACACCTTAAGCTAAAGACCAANCTTTCATAATTAATAAGAAGTCTCTGTGTTGTTATTTGCAAGCCTGTGGTCCAGATAAGAAAGTACAACTACAATATGTAGCACATGCCTGTGGATTATAGAGTAGGACTTCTCAGGAATGAGAAGATCTTACCAGAGGGTTTCTCTATGGCCAGCTCCAAGATAAAAGGTTGAAGAAGAGTGGAGTTTCTGTGACCTATCCTGGGGAACAGAAATTCTAGTTAAACTGTCCTGGGCAGAAATGAGTCAGGAACCGTGAACTTCCCCCTCCCCTGCTTTCATAGCTTCAAGTGTATTTCTATGAACAAAAAAAGGCCTCTTTTTTTGCCAGCCTTGGAAACAATGGTTCTCTCCCAGAGGCTCTAATTTAGTAAAAAATTAGAAGAATATTTCTGTAGATCTGGGTAGAAAGTATATAGACACATTATGTTTTTCTTTCAGTACTAGCTGCAGTGACACACAGACACTTAGAGAGAGATTGCTCAAGGCTGTGTTGTTTTCTTTTGTAGCTGTCATTTAGCACAGTGATGGGCAGACACACATTGTTGATAATCCTTCCTATTTCCCATGGGCAACATGGCTTGTCAGGGTTTGTAGGGTAATCCATTAAGAAAAAAGCACACATCTTGAATTTGCATTACAAACTAAGTGAGATACATCCATGGAGAAATGGGAGACATCTCTTCAATGGTGGGGACCATAACAGATATACACCATTTAATCAGCTTTGTCCTTCTACCTTTAGTTTAATTTGAAAAAAAAATTTTTTTGCATCTTTCATACCTTCAGAACAATGCTTATATCAGCATGCTCAGCTGAGCTTGGGATGGAGCCCTGCCCACCCTGCTTTTGGTATAAATTCCATGTCCTTAAGATTACTGCTATTTGTTAAGTTTCATTAACGGAACACTCAACTATTTTACATAATCATCTAAGACTCCTATTCCCATTTTGTGACTCTCCCCAACTTCATGTGAGACTTCGTGGTCATTAAGTTGTTAACTGTAGACTCTAACAAGTCTCTGTGGAAGGGTTTTGCAGGTGCAAATTCCTCATCCCCCACCCTTGGTATCTAGTCGCTCTGACCCTTCCTTCTTCAGCAGAAATCCTGCCATTTCTTCAGAAGCACAGTATGAAATTTGGNCAGAAATCTGGTTTCCCACACACTGACACCCACAGTGCTTCTTGGCTGTAACTATCCACCCAGCATTTAGTGTTCACAGTGAAGCCTGGACCAGGTCTACAGTCACATCTCTTGTTTTTCCTGTTGAAATACTTCTTGACTAAAAACTTTTTTACTAGCTACTGTCCAATTCTGGCTCTCTCTCTCTCTCGTTTTATCTTGATACACAATGTTGAGTTGCATTATAATATTNTCATCCTCTGCTCCCTCACTACCCTCTACTGGTTCTCTTCAATAGAGAACTGGTGTCACATGATGGTGGCCCTCAAGGTGACTTCTTCCAATGCCTCATAACCCCACAGGGTGGTGGAGATGGTTGGGTTGCTGGCTTCCAGAATTCCAGAATGAGTTCCAACTGGCATAAACTGTCAGAGCTCAGACTAGACAGGCCCAAAAGACTGTCTTTCTCTGCGTCCCTCTGATGGGGATGTCTTTCTGTATGCTGTGAATATGTGTTGCTCTGATTGGTTGATAAATAAAATGCTGATTGGCCAGTGCCAAGCAGGAAGTATAGGCAGGAGAAGCAGACAAGGAGAATTCTGGGAAGAGGAAGGCTGAGTGAGGAGATGCCAGCCAGTTGCCCAAGGAGCAGTATGTAATGGGACGCAGGTAAAGCTACGGAACACATGGTGACATATAGATTAATAGAAATGGGCTGAGTTTAAGTGTAAGAGCTAGTCAGTAATAAGCCTGAGTTAATGGCCAAGCAGTTGTAATTTATATAAGCCTCTGAGTAATTATTTTATAAGTGGCTGTGGGACCGTGGGGCCTGGTGGGACCAGGACAAAATGTTCTCCTAAAAATGGCGCCCATACTTGGTGGCAAGAGTTTCCACCTGAAACCTGAAAGAATTTAATAAGAGATTCTAAAATGGAGCCAAAAGCAGGTTCCTGCTTCATGTCTCATGCAGGCAGTGAGACACCGCAGCATTTGGGCTTGACCTACAGCATGGCGGATTCCCGCTTCGTTACACAGTGGCCTCTGCAAGCCACACAGTACACCGCATGGTGGATTTAGCTTTTGCTAGTAAGAAAAAAAGTTTCTGAGCTACANGCTGCTAGATGGGCATGGACCCACTGCCTCCCAAAATCGGTGATAAGTGGTAAACGATAAACATAGTTCTGCCATATTGAAAAGCTGAGGTGGGCAGAGTCAACAGCCAAGGCTGCCGCTTGTATTCTAACCACTCTGCAGTTTAAAGCAATAGATTCACAATAAGACAGATTCAAATGTATTAACTCTAAACAGCTTACAACATGTGTAAAAATATACATAGGCTTGGAAGAGAGAGGAAAAGGAGTATATGCAATTATATCAAGAAATAGAAAGTTTTTAAAAATAAAGTCTTTAAAGAGACAGTAAAAATAATATAATAAGCCATGTAAAGATGGATATTACACAGAGAATCTGGATTGTGTTGTCTTTGGGATTTTTAACTGCAGAGAGACATTTGATTGTAAAAGCTGCTGAATTAAATCAATATATATACTTTAAAGGTATCTCAATTTCAAAATTTGTGTCTAAGGATACATTGCTTTGGAAAAGAGGTTCTGCTTTTGTTTCTACAGAAGATGAAAATCTACGCATTGCTTCCAGGCTAATATGGTTTGACCAGCCAAGACCCCTTGAGAGGCCCAGGGGATCCAATATCCCAACAGCTTCAAGGCAACTGGCTCAAAAGATACAACATTACAGACTATTCCAGTCAGCACTTGACCATAATTCTTAATTTTCTCAGGATCCCCATAAGAATACAGCACCCTTTATCAGCAGGAAGTAGCCTAAAAAACTACACCCACATTCTCAAAAAATGGATTATTTTGGGGATGTTTGTCTTTGTTTAGGTTGTTGGTTACAAATTGTTATTAGTTATAGTCAATATCTTTCTAAAAAAAGAAAGGGGGATATGATATGGAAATATAAGATATAGATATGATAGGATAAAAGGATGGATTGTTGAACCTACTTTTAAAGAGCAACTTATTTGAAATGTTTTACATTGGTATAGATTTTAGTTTATTGATACAAATTTAAAGTTAATTTTGTCATACTATGTATATTTCTACTCTTGTTTAAGGTACTATGTTTATGTAACTCATTTAAATTGTAATGGATAATTAAGAAATACAGATTAATAATTAGTCTTCTATGATAGTCAAACTTATAGTCATGTTAGTTAAGTTTTCTAGGTATACATAGATACATTTCAATTAGGTAGATAATCTTCAAACACTTCAAAGACCTACAGAATATGGCATTTAAAATGTTTCAAAAACTTAGACTTTCTGGACAATGAGACAATCTGCCCCTGGCAGCACCGATTTATTTCAAAGAGAAAGATGGGTGTTGAAGACACTCCATATGGAGTTTATCTTCTTCTTGGCAAAAATAGCCATTTGGGCAAGAAACTTCTCTTGCCTGGACTACTGATAATATGTTATGTAAACTGGACATGCAGGACCCATAGGAAGGTGACCACTGAACTTTGCAAGACAAGATGGTCCTTCAGGTTCCTGCTTCGCAGAGGAGACTGCAAGGCATTCTACATGACACAGGGAAAAATGACTGAGAAACTCTGGGCCCATAGGCTGAAGATGACACTCCAATGTTACAAAGGAACTTTGGGTAACTGTTCAGGCAGCCCGCTGTCTCTGTCATTCTAGATTTTTGGAAGTTGCTTACAATGCTCTTCCTGTTTACTTAGATAATATTATATCCTTCTGAGGTCTTTGATGTAGTTGAAGACTAGATAGTTTTAATTATAATTTTCCTTGATTATGATAAAAGATAAGTTAGATATGAAACCTTAGACTCACAAATATAGGGTAAATAGAATATTTTCTTTGAATTTGCCAAATATAAATAGATCAGATATTGTAACTGTAATTCTTGCTTGATAACTATTTTGTTTTATGTAATTTTACTATGTTGAAGTTAAAACCTTCCTTTTAAATAGAAAAAAAGGGTAAATAATGGGGCTATCTCTCTGTATGCTGTGAATATATGTTGCTCTGATTGGTTGATAAATAAAATGCTGATTGGCCAGTAGCCAGGCAGGAAGTATAGGCAGGAGAAGCAGACAAGGAGAATTCTGGGAAAGAGGAAAGCTGTGTGAGGAGATGCCAGCCAGTTGTCCAAGAAGCAACATGTAATGGGATGCAGGTAAAGCCACGGAACATGTGGCAACATATAGATTAATAGAAATGGGCTGAGTTTAAGTGTAAGAGCTAGTCAGTAATAAGCCTGAGCTAATGGCCAAGCAGTTGTAATTAATATAAGCCTCTGAGTAATTATTTTATAAGCAGCTGTGGGACTGTGGGGCCTGGCAGGACCCAGACAAAATGTTCTCCTACACCCCTCCACTCTGCAGCCATAGTGTAACTCCCATTCTCCTCTCTTTTTGTATTGTCAGGGGATTTCTCTCAGAGAGTCATCTAGAATAAAACTTTTGTACTTCACACTTATGCCCATTTCCCACTTTAGGGTGCCACATGACACCCAGGAGGTGAGTTGCTTAGCGTTGACTAAAATAGGTAGTATTGCGGACAGTTCTGCTGCAATACTACCTATTTGTTTCTTATCAAGTTAAGACAAAATACTTGACAAAACCATTAGGGAAGGAAGTGTTTATTTTGACTGACAGTTCCAGGAATACACATTACCACAGCAGGAGCAGGAAGTGGCTGACCACATTGCCTCCACAGCCAGGAAAAGAGAACTATGGATGAATGCTTGTGCTCGCATTCTCCCTTTTGGTTGTGAGCCTAGCCTTTAATAGCTGAGCCATCTCTCCAGCCCTTGCTTTCTCCTTTTTATTCAGTCAGGATCCCAGCCACCTGGTTAGTATTGTTCATATCAAGGTAGGTTTTACAACCTCATTTAAGCCAATCTAATACTACCTCACAGCTTTGTTTCCAAAGTGATTCTAAACCCCATCTACTTGACAGTCAAGACTAACCACCACAGCTGGTAATTTTGTTTCTTCATTAGGTTAGTCCGTTTTCAGTGGGATGTGCCTCTCTGTCCACTGTAGAGACCCACAGAGGTTTCCTAGTGAGAACTTACTCAGGGTTCGAGAATCTGAGCTTGCTACCCAGCAGGGATACATAAGGGGAGTGGTTACTAGGTGTTTGGAAGGGTCTACACTCAGCAGTGCAGTGTGCTTTGATCTAGCAAGGGGGAGGTCTTTGTCCCACCCCTTGGCATTGTTATAATGCCCCTTTGAAGAGGCAGAAGGGACCTTTGGGTTTTGACCCAGGTCCTCCCAAAGCTATGCTGTGTTTCTGTCTTTTTCCTCTTCACTATCTTTCTACCTAAAAGTTTCTTATCTCTCTCTCCTCATAGGAACCCCTTTAAAAGGTGGGAGCTGGCCTCCTACAATCCACCTCTGCTGATGTCTGTCCTTTTTAATCCTGAAGGANGCTTTATAATCTGTGAGTCACAAACCCTTTGGCAAACCTCTATCTCTAAAAATATTACATTACATTCATAATAGTAGCAAAATTAGTCATGAAGTAGCAACAAAAGCAATTGTATNGTTGGGGTCCCCATANCATGAGGAACTGTATTAAAGGGTGGCAGCATTAGGAAGGCTGAGAACCACTGCTCTCCTGGATCATGGCCCTTCAAGTTCTAGCGTGATACTTTGCATNCTCATGTGTTTCAGGGAGAATTTATACTGTCCCTTCCATTTTCCGGAATGGCACTTATGAGACAACTCATAACTGCTGACAAAGTGAAGGGATGAAGAGATGAGAATCTGAGGTCCTGCTGTTTGTTCTCCTGTAGTGTGCTCAGTTATTCTTCTCTTGTTGAGCGAGGAATTACTTAAATTATGATAGTTGAGAATGTAGGTAAAAAGTGAGTGGAAGTTTTGAATGATACATCTGTAATTAGGGATTAGGTTGACCTGCTAAAATCATTTCACCTTAACTTTGTTCTATTCAATTTGCATACCAATAATATGTCCTTTCTTGCGTAATCAATGAAACAGTTCATGGCACACCATTAATGCACAAGGAACATGACCTTCATATAGGTTGCGAGTGTTAAAGTATCATGACTTGTTGGGAAGTCAGGCTATTACTGGAACTACAATAAGACAGCTCTGGAGGGAAAGGTATCTTAACTTATCAGGAAGTCAGGCTATACCTGAAGCTGGGGAGTGGTGGGGGGTAGTCTCCCAGCAGGAAATAACAATCCTGCTTCTCTCCTAGAAAAAGCCTTTACAGCTGAACTTTGCTCTGCCCTCCCACTAAGTGGGCTTCCCAGCAGAGCTCTGCTTCTCTCTGGCCCAAGATGTTGTTTTTCGGCTTCTCTCTGCTAAAGAGGAAACCCCTGCAGAAATGTAGCAATCTCTGGATCTGGCGAAAAGTTGGTACTTTTTTCTGCTCAGCCTTGCTCACCCCCCTAAGAGAAGTCTCAGCAAGATTCTTCTGTTCTGCCCCAGCAAAAGAAGATCTTCACCCAAAATTCTTTTCAGAAATAGAGTTCAATCCCAGCACCACATGGTGGCTCACAGCCATCTATAATGAGATCCGATGCCCTCTTCTGGCCTGCAGGCATACATGCAGGCAGAACACTGTATGCATAATAAATAAATGCATCTTTAAAAAAAAGTTTAAAAAGAAGATTTATTTGGGAAGGAGGAGTCCAGGAGAGTGGCTGCCCCTGCCAGGGTGGGAATGGACAGCCGACAACTGAGCAGACAGAGGGTTTATATTGGACTTCTTAGGGGCAGAGTTTCTCCAGGGAGAAAATTTTCTGCTCAGGGATTGGTTAGATTTCCTGCTTAGGAATTGGTTGGTTTCTTTGGTCAGAGGCAGAGTTGGCTCTGGTTTCAGGGCCACACTGAGTTTCTTTCACTGGCCCTTTTTTAGCTTTTTGACTCTAGTTTTAGGGCCAGGACATATTTTTTTCACTGTCTGTGATTCTAGGGTCAAAGTATGTTCCTTTGGCTCTGGTTTCAGGGCCAGGATGTGCTTCTTACATTCTGGTTTCAGAGCCAAAGTGTTTCTTTCAATGGCTCAGGTTTCAGGGCCAGGACATATTTCTCTCACTGGCTCAGGGATCAGGGTCAGAGTGCTTGAATTCATGCTCAGGGATTGGTTGGTTTCATTGGTCAGTTGGTCAGGGGCAGAGGTGGCTCTGATTTCAGGTCCAAACTGTTTCTTTCATTGGTCCTTTTCAACATTGTGGCTCTAATTTCAGGGCCAGGGAATATTTCTTTCACTGGCTCTGATTCTAGGGACAAAGTGTGTTTCTTTGGCTCTGGTTTCAGGGTCAGGGTGTGTTTCTTTGGTTCTGGGTTCAGGGCTAAGGTGTTTCTTTCACTAGCTCTGGCTTCACGGCCAGGGTGGATTTCTTTGGCTGGCCCCTTTTCCCTACATAGGTCAGTGTGCCCCCTTGTATAGTTACTTTTCTATTGCTCTGAAGAGACACCATGATCAAGACAATTTATGGAAGAAAGAATTTATCGGTGACTTACAGTCTTAGAGGGTTAGTCTATAACCATTATGGGGAGTGGAGCATGGAAGCAGCAGCAGGCAGGCATGGTGCTGGAACCATAGTTGAGAGCTCACATCTTGAGACAACAGCTATGAGAGAAAGAGAGGAGAGAGAGAGAGAGAGAGAGAGCGAGCAAGCACTCGCTAAAGCACTAACTGAGAATGTTATGGTCTTTTGAAACCTCCAAGCCTGCCCACAGTGATATGCCTCCTCCAACAAGGTCACACATCCTAATCTTTCTCAAACAGTTCCATCAACTGGTGACCAAGTATTCAAACACATGAGCCTATGGGGATCATTCTGGTTCAAATTACTAATTCAAGTGCATTTCTTCAAGTGCATTTCTCACTGAGAAGTCCAAACCAGAGGCCTTGCAATATCACACAGGTGAGGCCCGTCAGGACCCACCTTTCCCAGCCTGGCTGTGTGAAGATGGGTTTGATATAGCCTGAGCATTCCAGGAAGTCTCTGCAAGATCTTGGCCACAATTCTTAGACAATGACTTATTTTTCCTTTGTGTTTCTCATGTATACTTTCATCTTGAGACCCTTCCTCTGGGACCCAGGCTCATATTACAAATCAGATATGTTCTGTTGGCTGAATTTGGCTCTGGTTTTTAACAAAGAAAATTTTACATGATACAAAGTCTGTTATTTTTTCATACATTATATGATTGCTTTAATAGGTTCTTCATGCCTCCACCTCTAAGCNGTTTTGATACCAACTGACCTGATCTGTTGTTTTCACCTTATCAGTCAACTGTCCTTTAAATTTGCATTGAATTAAAAAAAACATTCAAAACGTTCAGTGAGGGACACCTTTTACAAACACAATTGTGTGGTGATATTTTATCTGTGTTCCCCAATAAAATTTATCTGAGGATCAGAGGAAAAACGGGACAGCCAGCCACTAGTAGTAAAACAATAGTCATGCAAGTTAGCACACGCCCTTAATCCATTTGTTTCTCTGTGACTCCAAGGTCACATTGGGAACTAGGGGAAGGGGACCATGGCACATGCCTTTAATCCCAGCATCAGCCTTAGAGTTCTGAAGGTCCATGCAAACAAGACAGGAAGTGATGTAGCTTGGTGAGGATAGGAAATGAGTTAGCAGGATGGACAGGCATAAAAAGCCGGGTTAGACNGNAAGTCTCTCTCTTCTCTTCGCTTTGCTCCTTGGAAGTAGAGGCAGCGTTGGTGAGGTGAGGCTAGTGGTGGCTTGCTCCTAATTCCTCTGATCTCTGTCAGATTTTCACCCCTATTTCTTGTTCTGTGTGTTTATTAATAAGACTGNTTAGAAGTTCGTCTTACACAATTATATTTTGTCTTTGCAACAGTCTTACAGAGCAGTTNGAGCAGATTTATCAGTCCCCATTGAGATAAAGAACAGCCCCTCACAGTAATTAAATGACTTTCTAGGGATAGCACAGCACACAACTAGTGGAATAAAGTCTGGACACCTCTTCCTTTGAGTCACAAACCAATTAGCCGACCCCAGAATACAAACCAGTGAACATGGAACATCTTGGCTTTTGAGTTTCATAGAGAAGGTAGATAGATCTTCATTAAACATTGATTTGCAGTTTGTTCAAGCAAGTTAAGGACCATAATCTTTATGGTTACTGGTACAGACTGAGAAAGGAGCTTTGTGGTATAATGACAGTATTGAAGATTGACTATTTTTGTTTTTGTTCCATTCCACTTGAAAGACCAAATCTCATTTGAGCACATCTATTCAACATAAAGTTGGAATTTTGGTGCAGAATGTACTCAGAGTAGAAGGGTGACACTACATATTTCAGNACAATCCACTTAGTATAACTTACAACTGAGACATATGGTTTTATGAAACTACATGATTAAATGAGAATACATGAAACAAATGTCTCCAAAACAAGGACAAATGAATATGCTAGTGACCACACACATACCCAGTAGTCTCAGAATGTATGTGCTACCCATGATTAGAGAAATGGTTTAGGTGATTCAAGCAAGGACATCAGAGAGAAAGAGAGAGAGAGAGAGAGAGAGAGAGAGAGAGAGAGAGAGGTTCTTTGGGCACTTAATGAAGAAAATGCTAAAAAAAAAGAGGCCAAATTATATGGTATAATAAATTTGTTTAATATATTTTCTGCCTTTGTGTCCATTTTCTGGGTGACATTATTTACTTGAAATCATGCTGTCTTGGTTAGCATTAACTATCAACACAATACAGCTTAGAATCACCTGAAAAGAGAGTTTTAGCAAGCAAGAAAGAGCCGGAAAGCAGCATTTTTCCATGGTTCCTGCCTTGAATTCCTGTCCTGATGTCCCTCAGTGATGGACTGTAACCCAGGAATACAAAACAAAGATTCCCTTCCCTTCCCTAAGCTGTCTTTAGTCATGTCTTTACAGCAATAGAATAAAGCTAGAGCACACAGTTTACCCCTTCATCTCTGGCCTCCTATTTGACTGTTAGTGAGAGATCCCACTTCCCCAATCCCAGCATATGTCATACTGATGACCATGATAATCTTAGAATGAATATCTGAGCCCTAACTTCACTGCTTACAAACTCTGCAAAGTGGACACAATTGCTAGATAACTTCGTAGCCACAGGCTAATGGACTATCAATAGAAACTGGCCCTTTAAAGTAACATCAGCTCCATGAGAGAAAGACACAAATGTGAACTCCAATTTTTTATTTCACACATAGAGTTAACTCTCCCAACCTACATAAGTTTGGTTTTCTTGTCTAGAAAACACAATGACAACTTTCAAGATGGTTTTTTGAGGGCTAGATGGAGTANAGTGAACTACATTGCCACATAGAAGGTCATTCAATGAAGGGTGATTCATCTTAGAGTGGACAAACATCTTTTTCCACCAGAAAATATCTTTTAAAAAACCCATCAGCTAAAAACTCTCTCATGTCTGAGATGGTAAAAATGAAATTCAGAATGTTAAGTTGTTTCATTTCGTAGAAAAGTTTACAGAAAGAAATTATTTGAGCAACTAAGTGAGGTCATTTGAAGTGATTCCAACCCCTTAAAGTAAATTTCCTGAGGAAACAGTTTCTTTATGGTTGCATGAATTTGAATGGAAATATTTTTTAGCTGAATCAACATTATGAACCACATAATACATCATCTCCTGTGTAAATTTGGAGCCTTATTTAGGGAGAGAGCCACATGACCAGAAATTCCCACACCATCGTCATTGCCATGAGCTATTGAGTCTAAGAATGTCATGGTTCCAAGACAAATACTCTCCCACCCCCATACCAAACATCTACAGCTGAGCTTTGGGTGAGCTTATGACAGTTCTGTACCATCCTATCAATCTTATTGTGGAAGCCATGTCAATCCAATCATCTCCAGATGAATTTCTGGGTACTCAATGCCATGTCTGTGGCTGAGGGAGAANGCTCCACACATCCCAACTTCCTACTAACTGCTTGGGGTCACGTTTGCATGAATCCTTAGATAGTTATAGTATAAATGATCTAGAATGCACTCAAATCCTATTTCCCTTCATTTGGGAGGTTAAGTCTATGTCCTTTCCTCTTAAATTTGGGTGTACTCTGTAAGGACTTTGACCACAAGAATAAGCAAAAGCAAGGCAGTACCTAAGAGGGTGTCGGCCTCATATAGATTGCTTCAGAGTGCTTCATGTCATTGGAGAAGGCAGACTTCTGAAGCTGAAGTCACACACCATGAGCAAGTCAAGCTGTAAGGGGCAAGGCAGCTGCAGCCTTTCCAGTTAGGTCCTGGACATGGGAGTGAAAAAGCCAGAGGTGAGTCCATTCCCACTAACCATCTGACTGCGACCACATGAGCAAGAACCCCACAGCTGGAAACCATCAACCACATAAACATGAGTGACTGGAATTTTCAGCTGTGTAGTTTGGAGGAGCATTTTGTTATTATTTTTGTTATGTAGTAAGAGTCAGAAAAATTTCCCAACTTAAGCATTTAGAAAGTAGGTTATTCCTTCCCCTGCCCACTTAGTTCAGTCCTATTTACCTATTGAGCTGTGGAGGGGATTCAATATGCTCACAGTAGAGGTGCTTTGTGGCATTTGCTAGCNGGTGNATTGAGTCTTTATTTTAATTTTTCTTTTCTAATAGTTGTGTGTATGTGAGTGTATGATGTGTGTGGGGGGAGGGGGTGGCACTTGCCATAGCATGTATATGGAAGTCAGAGGACAACCTCAGGTGTTGGGCCCCACCTTCCATCTTCTTTGGGACAAGGTTTTTTATTGTTCCACTGCATACACCAGGCTGACTGGTCCTCACGCTTCCAAGGATTCTCCTGTGTGCCTTCCATCTAGCCCTAGAAGCACTGGGATTATAGACCCACACTATCGTGTCTAGCTTTCCATGGATTCTTGAGATGTGAACTCAGGTCCTCACTCTTGGGCAGCAAGCTGTCTATTGCTGAGCCACTTCCCCAGCCACTGTTGTCTTGCATGTGGGTCTTGCTCTGCACCTCAGGCTGACCTTGAACTCTCAATCCTCCTGCCTCATCTGAGTGCTGGGATTACAGGCATGCTCTACCAGACCTGACCCTTTGTTTTTAAGTTACAACCTGTTAGCTTCAAAAGAGATTTGTGCTGAGATCAAATGATTACTGACTGAATAAATCATTAAGTACTAGAAGTGGAGAGTTTCAGTGCAATTGTTTTCTATATTAAGGTTTCATACTCTCAGCTATCANCTGAAAAGCTGGATTCTTCATATTTTTTTTCTCAAAAATATAACCCAAGTGCCCTGCTTCCAGACTCTATTAATGGAATGTCCCAAATACAGCCCGTCATCTAATACCTCCCAGCCATGGCTCAGAGAGTTTCTTGGAATATTCTTCCTCTCCAGACTGTGGCCTGAAAACCCCCACTCCTTCTTCGTGTTCAATATCACTTCCTCTCTAGGCTAACAGACAGTCCACCCATTCATTCCACAACCATGATTGAGCACACACATCATGAACCTCTTGATTGAGCACAGCAAGCAACTCAAGGAAGTAGCAGTTTGGTGGAGAATTTTAGGCAATGGTTACAGTGGAGCATGATGAATATTTGGGGAACACTTGGGCAAGTGATTCCACAGAGCCAAGAGTCCAAAGATAAGGATATCTCAGTGAATTGAGTGAAGAGGGGTTTTATTTTTGTTGAAGATTTGCAGTAATAAAAATGTTATGAAGAAAGATCCTACCCCAATTCCAAGTATTCCCAGCTCTCCTGGTTCCAGTTGCTGGAATCCCACTCTCCCTAACAGGATTACTTCTTTTCTAGTAACAAGCATGGTGTAGATTCTACTGTACCAATCACCCAGGTGCACGATTGGCTTCTAGACCTGGCTTTCAGTAACCTGAGCAGCAGATTCTGCAGAACTAGTTTCTGGCAATAGAGGGCTCCAGTGCTTTCCCTGTCTGTAATGTATATCTTTACTTATGGACTGTAGACTGATATTATTCAAAATATGACCATTGCTGGCCCACAAATTCTTTGCTTATTATTCTATAGTGGGATTTATACAAAACTAGAGATCAAGTACTTAAGAAAATAGTCTGGCAGGGTGATTTATATCTATGAATATATTTAAAAACCGGGCTAGGGACATAGAGCATTTGGTAGAGTTCTTGCCTAGCATACGCAAAGTCCCAAGTTCTTTCCCCAGTAAGACACAAGCCAGGTTTAGTGGCACTCACTGGTAATCCCAGTACTCAGGAGGGGAGATAGGAAAATCAGAACTTCAATGGCATCCTC
>LZPO01066464.1:138265-155213 GCA_001675575.1 Neotoma lepida | reverse complement strand
TGTGTGTGTGTGTGTGTGTGTGTGTGCACTGTAACTGAAGATAGTACTACTTCGCAATTTGAGAAGGCAAGAAAAATGGCCAGACTGCTTGATAATAATACTGTTTTTTATGGTTTTATTCTGTCAGCTCATATTTTTTAAAGAATCTAAACCCATTGACTATGTAAGGATTTGTTTATACTCTTTATCAATTACAGGAGAGTTTGTTTGTGCAGCAAACTCTGAGGGGGTGTGTCATAGTGAAGTTTGAGCAAACTGTTTTACCTTGCAAGGAAATTTCGATTCACTGGAAACTGTTTTCCCCAGGGCTAAACGAGGGCAGCCTTTTCTTTGGCTCTCTTGTGAAGAAACTCATCCAGGGCTCTGGAAACTCTAGTTGGTGAGCTTCACGATGCCTCCTTTCAGCCCCTGTAACAGCTACCAGAGGAGACTGGTATGATGTGGCATTTTTTTTTTCCTTTTCTGGCTCCTTGGTGCATATTCCTTGAGGGCCTGAGAGAGCTGTGTTCCTGGAGGAATTTATGTCAGTCAGTGGGAACAACCAACATTTGGGCTGGTGTCAGCTGGAATCCCTCAGGGGCCCCTGGCCTGGGACTCTACTTCACTGAACAGTATTGCTATGCAAAGATGCCCACTCATTGGAATCTTTGTAAAGTAGTGGAAAAATAAGTGTGTTTTACAAGGACACTTCCTGTGTGTGCCTCCAGGCTGGGAAGAGTTCATCCAGTGGGGTCTCTCTCGGTCCATTTGTCCCTCTGCACATGGCTTTCTGGGCACACAGAGCAAACCTGGCAATCCTGAAGCCTCAACCTCTGCCTTTGACCTTGGGTTCCACTTGTAGGTGTTAGGGAGAATGTACAGGTTGACATTTAAACAGTGTCTTGGGTGTTCCTGAGGGAAGCCTTTGTCTACAGTAAGTTCAATGGTGTCCACTGCTTTTTACCCAGCAAGATACTCTGAGCAGAGACAAGAAAATGGGAATGTCTGGCGGAGTAGGGAGTCTAGCTAGTATTTTCCCTCCCTTCAGTAGTCTTCCTCTTTTTATCTTTACCAGGCAGCCCACGTAGGCTGTGGAGGGATGGCCATGAGCACATCTCTGTCTTGACATACACTGTGACTTTTATTCTCGGTGGTGGGCCAGGAGAGATTGTGTGTGCTGTGTGTTTATGTTGGGCTCATGAAATACTCCCTGAGTCTTTCAAGCAGGTATCAGATCCCTAGGGCCTGTTGCTTGTGGTTAGGGTGAGGCTCCTGTGATGAAGCACACACTATGTGGTTGAGTGATAGCTCACCTTACCGCACCTTGTTCTGCAGTCACCTGTTCACTTGCATCAGTGAGCACTGTGAGTCTCCTGAGGCCAGGGGCTATGTCTTAGAATGTCAACGTCCCCACAGTGCCTGGCACTGTCCTTCCGTGGTCACCAGTCTCTATGTACACATCTGAGCTAGGCTCTCATGAAATGAGGATGAATGTGATGTCCAGGTGTCTGGTTTGTTGGGCTTCTGGGCCAGCAAGCGTCATGTTTATGGGGTGACATTGCACAGAAAGTATCGCTACTCAATTGCCATCACTACAGTAGTGGAAGCACATTTTTTGCACCCTGGGAAACACAGCAGGTGTGAAGTGTCTTGACTTGCACTTTATCTTCTGGCTCTCCTTCCAGCCTGAGGTGCACCTTAGTGTGTTGTCTGGTAACCAGGAGCGAAGGTGCCATAGCTGTGGGACATTTTCCTGTTGAAAGGAAACTACATGCTAGGTTACCTACTGTGGAACAGTGGCTAGAAATGCAAGTCAGGCTGACGGGTTTTTAACTCCTTTCCACCATCTCCCATCAGCCCCAGGTCCATGGACTTGCTCTGGAACCTCTAAGTCTCATCTCCCCTTTCCTCCTTCTCCCACCCCTTCCTCTGTCCAGTTCTAACTGAAAACTCTGGCACAGCTGTCACGTACATGATACAGCAATGGAACAGTATTTGCACCAGGAGACACGAGGGAACCCAGGGTATGGAGTCGCCATGTTCCTAAGAGCACTCCTGGTGGGGAGAGGTTGTGGGGACATAGGCATGGCGTCCTCTGCTAGGCTCTTGGCAGACAGCCTCTCACGCCCACATGTCCCTAGAGACAGAGTTCTCAGGCTTGTGCCCAAGAACCACCTGGAATAAGTGCATATTCCTCATCTGGAAAGAATCTGACTCATTAAGCTTAGGACTCAGCATTTTAAATACATTGCCAAGTGTTTCTGATGTCATCAGACCATTGTGGAACCCTGCTATGGCTGTCCCTCATTTTATCTCCAGATCAGCTTCTCCATTCATCCAAGCTCATGGAAGGCTACCTAAACTTCTCTTTTGGCTTCCTTTACGCCTCCATGTACACACCAAAGGGAATAAGCAAAAATTCAGATAAGAGCCTCCAGATACCTGGCACTTTGCTGAGTCCCAGGATTCACAGAAGACAATGCATGTGACTACATAGCTTCATGCATGAAACATGGGGGAGAGGGTGTTCAGCTGGAGGGAAAGATGTTCAAAATAAGAGACCCAGAGCTGAGAGTATCTGTAGCAGAGGGAATGGTGTGCAAAGAACCACCGACAGGCAGTCAGACATCATAGGGTAGAAGGGTAGAAGAGGGCAGGGAGTGGTGGGGTACTTGGGGATACTAAAGCTCCTGTGTTCAGCCTCCTGCCGACATCAGTGACCTTGGGATGGTGCAAACATCAGTGACCTCACTGACCTTGGGACAGTCAAACATTAGTGACCTTGTAAGTGACCTTGGGATGGTGCAAACATCAGTGACTTTGGGATGGTGGCTTTGGTAAACAGCTCCCTGAGGCTTAATTGTCCTGGGCACTTCACAGCTGCCAGACCAACCGTTGTGACTGAGTCCCAGATACTTGTTCATGGGAAGTTCTGATAAGAAGAGCAGACTGAGGTCCCTTGTGTCAGGAGGGCCATTGAAAGATGGTTAAGGTACTAAGGTTGGGAGGAGTGTAATTGGTGTTGATGGGAATCCTACAGCTAAAATTCAATGTTAAAGCCCAGGGGCTGAAGCTGTGAATAGAGGTTGGGATGCACTGGCTTAGATTTGCCTGCCATTCTGGTCCTGATTTTAACCTGTGACCAGCTATGATCCAGAAGTCTCTCTCCCTGGGGTTCATAAGTTGAATTTTGAACCCTATGTAAAGTGTGTGGCACTAACTTCAGTTAGGTTTCATCGTATTAGTTATGACTCATTATTCTAGAAATACCTCATAATCTTGACTCTGTTACTTCATTTATTCATGATTCCTCCCCACACTGTGCCTAGAGAGAACCACAAGAGCTGTTTCTCCCCCTGAATTTGGAGAAAGCATTACTGAGGAGGAAAAGGTCTGTCAATGAGTTCAAAAGATGTCTTGGACCCAGCAGCTGAGAGTGTTGTCCTAAGGCACCAGAGTCGGGCTGTTCCCAAGGGTACATTTGGAAGATGTGAATGGAAGCGTCTGGCTCACAGAAAGCCATTGCTCATTGGCTTTGTACAGTGTCTACTGTGAGGTAATGTAGCAGCTGGCCCCTGACTAACAAAGGAGTTGCAGAAACAAGAGCTGATTATAGGTCTTCCAGGGCTGGCCAGGGTCCATGGCACTCTAATAAAGTGTCTAAATACATGGGTAATACAGGTCAAGTGACACTGGGGACAAGAGTCAAAGATGAGTCAAATGATTTCTGAAATATTCTTTTAACCATCTGCAAACCATCTGCAAGTCAATCACAGTCTCGAGGCACACGGAGACAGAACCACACATGGCATGTAGCATGGGTGGAGAGCACCGGCATTGCTTGCATGGTCTTCACTCTAGCCACCCCCTTCTCTTCTGTGTTCCATAGAAAATCTTTGTGAGCTCATTTTTTCCTGTTTCTCTATAGTGTTCTGGTCACATTTTTAAATTGTGTCTAGTATTGTTTCACTGCCCTTAGGTAATCCAAAGCCCCTCTGGTTAACCCTAGTACTAGAGCAGTTGTAGCTGTTAGCTCACCGTCCTGGTCTCCAGCATCATGCTTAGCTCACTGTGCCGTGATACCGATAAGCTCAATATCCATCTGCATCGCTCTCCAATGGCTCAGCTATCCTGAGCTCAGCTGTTAGCTTCTCTTACCTCCTGTGCTTAGAGTGACCGCACTCTCAGTCTCGGCTCACTCCTACACTTCAACTCCACAGCTCGGAGCTCTTATCTGGACTTCCCATCCATTGATCTTGCCCTCCCTGCCACTCCTTCACCCCTCACTTTCCCTATTGCCTGCTGTCCCAGAGAAAACCACTGACTCACTCTGTCAACCTTTGTCCTCTCCTGATCCACACAATAACTGTTACATCCAGTTTTGCCCGACTTCCCCATGTAGAAAGCTGAAGGTGGCTGCAGTGAAACACCCAAACATCCACTGGTCTCACACATCACGAGCTCTGTCTTCAAGCCAGCCTTCAGGCTGTTTAAAATCACACTCTAGTTTCTAATTTAGTCAGAGTCCCAGAAACTATCGCAGTTTTTACACTTGTATCTTTACATTTTCAGTTCTCTTAGTGCCCACAAACCATCTGCTTGTGGGACTTTTCTGGGAACTGATATGAAGCCTCAGGTCTCTGGGATCCATTCTCTTGTCCCAGCTACATTCCCCTAAGTCCTCAGAGTCACTGCAAGACCAGTGATCGGTCTTTCTCTCTCACTTGTCCTTCAGTCTTCTGAGATCTCACCCTCAGTAAGCCTTGTCAAGTGAATGCAGATGTAAATGACCAACAGCCTAATGCCCTGGGCTCCTGCTATTCTGGTAGGCAAGTATTTGTTTTCATCATTTTGCTAATTAAACACACACACACACACACACACACACACACACACACACACACATATATACACAGAGGCATTTACCCAGGGGAATGCATTAGACAGGTTACAGGCAAGTGTGGGCCTTGGTGCTCAGGTCCTCATTCCAGGAAAGAACTGACCCCAGAGAGCAGGTGTAGTCCTGGTGTACCTCGAGGATTCTGGGAATGGAAGGTGAAAAGGATGGGCTGAGCACAGCTTGGTGGTTAGAGTGTGAGTCCTTGCCATTCACACTCACACAGTCAGACAGAGACCAGATCCAACTTCTCTGCTTCCTAGAAGGAAGGAGACTATGAGCAGGTTTCGGACTCTCTGGAGCCATGTCCTCGTCTGTAAAGTGAAAACAGAAATGACCCAGTCACTAAGGTCACTAGGGACTAAATAGGCCATCACAAGTAAAACACTCCAAACGAGGTTGGACAGCTCGTACGATCTACAACTTACTGTGACATTCCCTTTCAATCTCACAAGGTCTTATTTTTTGTTTGTTTGTTTGAGGTTTTCTTGACCCATTTTACAGAAGACTAAAGATTAGGCTAGGGAGAGTGCTCAGCTGGTAAAGTGCTTGTTGTGCAAGCATGAAGACCTGAGTCCATCCATAAAACCTTAAAAAAAAAAAAGAGGTGGGTATGGTGTCACACACTTTTCATCCAGTGCTGGGGTGGCAGGGACAGGTAGATCACTGGGGCTCACTGGCCAGCAAGTCTAATTTCCCTGCTGAGAGAGATCCTGTCTCAAAACAGAGCACAGCACAGACAAACAGGAAGGTAGGTGGTGCTGAGGAATGACAGCCAAGGTTGTCCTCAGGCTCCCACACATACAAGCGTGTACATGCACACACTTGAGTGTACACACACATGCACAAATGCACACACATATTCATAAGAGACTGAGGGTCAAAGAACTTACAGAGATGCTCAGGACTATCTGGGCAGAAGGTGACAGAGCTTGGACTTATACTGAGATCATAGGACTTACCTGGGGTTTCCCTGAGAATTTCAGAGTCCCCTCCAGATGAAATTACTTTATTCTTATAGAGACTCACATCCCTCCCCATTCTGGGCAGACAGCACCAAATATTTACCATGCTGCGATTGACCTTAGCCAGAGTCAAACTAGTGACGAAACTGCAGCCCAAGGAGAGGAAATAGTTGTGAGATTGCACACTGTCATCCTGCGGGGTAGACATGTTCTTAAAATCCTCCTGGCTCAGATTCTCCTCTGGAAGGGCAAGAGACTCTTTTCTCAGTGCCAGGACTTTGAGTCAGGATGACAGGATTGGAAGTGCTGTTGACAGAGTCCAGACCATCGCTTTATGGCGAGAGGGATGACATTTTATTATGTGCTCACAAAACCTTACCCAAGTGTGGCTGAATGTCCTGTCATGCGGGGCCAAGAGAAGATCACTGTGTGTCTTTCCCCATGCCGAGGAGAAGGGGGACCCTTCCTCAGCACCAGCAGCTAACATGAGAAGATCACTCAGAAGAGAGTCCATTTTTCTAGAAACTTCTCTCAGCTGACTGTTGTGGAGAAGGTACAGGTTTTTCACAGAAAGTATTTTCAGTGTTCTCAAGCATTTGCAAAGCTTATATTGTCGTGTTATCTGTATTGAAGGTGTTTTAAGGGGAGCTTGAAATGGTAGGAAAGGTACCATTATTATTCCAGCCTGACTGTGGTGAGCATGACAGCCCTCAGAGGAAGGGCCATTTCTATAAGCCTCAGTTTCCCCTTCTGTAGAGTCTTGGCTCTACTCGGGGTCTCTTGCCTTGTATTTTATTAGTCTGAAAGTCCATGAACTGAGCGTTCAACCATGGTGATGCTGCGTATAATGGCAAAGATGTAGGAACTAAAATTATGTCACACAAACAGGATCCACACCTGTTCTAGAACTTTCTGATTTTGAGATTGTCATTGTTTCCTTGCCCTGACTGCCTTGAATCAATCCCTTTCCCTGAAGACACCTTTTCCACCTGATATTCCACTTAATTGTACAGATGTTGATGGATTACTCACTCTATTTCCAACCATAGAGCTTCAGAGTCCCACCTTGTGGAACTCACAATGAGGCAGTGAAGTCAGGACTTCCAAGAATTCTTTTTATTTCCAGAGATTGGTCATTCCCAGATCATGATCTCTGGACCAGTAACATCACTGTCACCATTCAACTTGGAACGGCGAGTTTTCGTATGCCTCTCCAAACTTACTCGCTCCAGCCTAGGGATGTAGCTCAGCAACCTCAGCTTTTAAGATTTCCTGCATGGAATTGAGTTGCATGCCCAAGCTTGAGGACTGAAGTAACCTTCTCGGGACATGGTGAACTGATCGGAGTCCTTAAGGGTAGGCTGCTAGAGCATGATTTCAGCTCAGAGCTACAACTCTCTTGGAACCTCTGACCACAGTTTGGACCATTGTGGTATTTTTGTTAAATGTCCCAAGCATTGTGGAAACTACCCACTTGCTTTGATGGGAACTAATCCAGTTTAGCACACAATTCCACATAGACCTTCCAGGATTTTCTTCAAATTGTGATACTCGGTGGGAAATTGATGCCATGAGTAAAACTCACAATAAAAATTTCAGTTTGAGCAAAAGCCTCGCTACCAAATGTCTCTAGGAGAAGAGAACTTTGGGGGATGTAGTCCTCTGTGGAATCTCCTTCCTTTGAATCTCTGTGGGGAGGTCAAAGCCTGACTCCACGATCTCCTCAGCAGGTAGAGACCATGGAACCATTATACCAGAAATAAATTCAGACTTACTTAGACTGGGTAGGCAGGTATGGCTTCTGGTGGGAGGGCGTGTCCTGGGCCATCCTGACAATGTCTAGCTCCAGCCTAGGGCCAAATGCTAGATCCTGGGTCCCTTCATGAAGATGAGGAGCACAGGTACCTCTCAGGCAGACAGCCTTTGGGTCTCAGGGCTTACCTGGTGTTTAGTCCCCTGCCCTCTTTGGGTGTGTGCAGGTGCCTATGTCTAGTGCCAACTGAACAGCTATAAGCTCTAGCTCTGCTTTTGCCCAGCTTTGAGCTGTCTGTGGGGGCTAAGGGAGGAGGGTGGGCATCTACAGTGCTTGCATATGCAGCTATTACGTGTTGGCTCCTTGTTCACAACTGCCCTGAGAGGTTGGTGTTGGTGTTCTCTTTTTCTGAATTATGAAAGACTCACAAACTCTCCAGCACCTCCATTTTCTCATCTGTGCAATGGGTACAATTCTAGCACTCTTCTCAGTAGCTTGTTCTGAGAGTAAAATTAGGTTGCTAATGAAATTACTCTGAAGAAGAGTTTAGAACATCTTGCAAAGTCAGGTTTTCTGTTGTTCTTATTTCTGGGTCCTAAAGGCAGTTTGTGGGGCCTCTGTTTGGAGAAGCTCACCTTACATGCACCTGGCTCCCAGTATTGGATTCAGATGTTATATGGGGCTGTTTTATATATGGCTTCCTGCCAGGCTACTGGTGTTGGGGGCACCCCTTCTTCTCAGACTGTTAGACGCATATGGCTGCAATGAGGAGGTGTGTATGCCAGCTCTGCATGACAAGTCACCACCTGGCGAGCTGGCCTGGATAGGACAACTTCCCAGGCCTTCCCACTTCCCGTTTTTATGACTGGCTTTGCTGTCTCATTTTTGGCTTTTTCTTTCATTCTTGCAGCTGTGGTGGTTGGGATTTAGGGCAAGCACTTGGGATCTTTTTTTCTAATCCTTTCAAATCCTGCTTGAGCTGCAAAGTCCAGCAAGGACAAGAGAAGGGGGAAGGGGAGGATTATCCTGCCTAAAGGCAGAGTAGCAGTATATTTTCATCTGAGCTAAGGAAACAGCTATAGCTTGTAACTTTATAAAGAGTTTGTGGCTGGGGAGATGGCTCTGTTGGTGAAAGTCTTGCTGCAGATGCATGAAAACCTGTTTAAATTCCCAGCGCCCACATAAAAATCTGGGCATGGCTATGCATGTCTATAACCCTAGCGGCAAGGCAGACCGGTGGATCCTTGAAGTTGGCTGGCCAGCCAGTCTAGCCAACTGNTGAACAGTCTGGCCAATTGGTTCAGTGAGAGACCTGTCTCATAAGTAATGTGGAGAGCAATAGGAAGGCCTACCTTTGGCTTCCACACTCACACACATCATATACAAACCCAAACATATGCACATGCGCAAAATAAAAATACAGTGAGTTATTTTGCCTCAGAGCTCTGTAAGTCAAAAAATGACTTTTTTGCTGTTAGACACCCAAGGAGGCACATAGCATTTATGATAAGGAAGTGTATGTGTAGATCATGTCTCTTCTGGCCTCTGGCTTTCTTATTAAAAAGTCACCAGAGTTCAGTCACAGAGGCTCTACTCCAAGGCATGTTCAATCGTAATTCCTAGCAAAGGTCTGACCTCTGGACACTGTAGCTACATCAAGCTTCTATTCTCCTCATGCTTCACAACAGGGATTAAATCTGGACACGTGAGCCATGGAGGAATGTTCTCAACTACATCCAAACAGTAACAGGTTGTCACTTACATCTCTCAGACATTCCAACAGTGGAGTGGGTGGAACCTCTGCCAGACTCAAGCTCAACCGACTTTCTTTCCCATGCTGAGGATTTAACTCAGGGTCTCATACATGCTAGGCACATGCTCTACCACCAAGTTGCACCCCAAAATTCTGATTCAGTTTATTTCAATCATGCAACTTCCATACAAGAGATGTTACGTAATGTGCTAAGATACCATGCCGTCTGTGACCTGTGTACAGATTTCTGAGTCTAAATTGAAAGGTCTTCTAGAGTTGGTTTCAGAATATTCTCAGTAGTACTTCTTAGTATTCCCTGTGTTCTAAAGGTGCTTCTTCTGTTACCCACCATATCCATCCTGAAGAGGGCTTTGGTTATGAGCCCCTCTCCATGTGTTCTTTCAAGCCAAACATTCTGTATTCACAAGGCAGCTCATGGTTCATCTGTCCTCAGCCCCTGATACCCTAGTACTCTCCCTCTACCCCCTCTCTTTTATCTTTGGAAAAAAAGATGTGTCTATTTTTATTTTATGGATGTTTTGACTGCATGTATGCCTATGTACCATGTGCATACATTGGCCCTTAAAGGCCAGAAGACTGTGTCCGATCCCCCTGGGATTAGAATTACAAACAGTTGTTAGCCACTGTGTAGGTGCTGGGAATTAAACCCAGGTCTTGTGCAAGAACAGCCAGTATTCTTCACTGCTGAGCCATCTCTCCAGACCTGCTGCTGTTGTCTTAGTCTGTTATTAGAAACTCAGTTTAACACATCTTATTCTTTTTACTGCCCTCTTAGCTCAGTCTTCAAGAACAGATTGCAGGTCATTTGATGTTGGACCCTCGTAAGTCTTTTCCAGTCTTTGCAGTGCCCTGTCAAACTTATGAACCGTCCCTCAGATAGTAAAATCATTTTGACTCTAAGAAAGGGTTTGACTGAAACTGTCTTGGTGACTTTGTAGATTTATCTTGCAAAAAGAATTTCTGTGTATAGCTAAGGGATGATCATCCAGTATGCACAGATATGCCTGACAACTTTTCTGGTAAGAATAAAGCTGAATTTTGGAGGTTCTAAAGGTGACCCTGAGTTCTAGGATTTTCCACAAGAGTCAATCTGCATTGGGTTCTTACCTCTTATCACTGTTTTTGGTCAGCTTGGCACAAACTTGCACATACCTGGGAAGAGAGAAACTCAATTTAGGAATCGTCTCTATCAGATTGACCTGTGGACAAGTCTGTGGGGACATTTCCTTGAAAGCTGATGATGTAGGAGGGCCCAGCCCACTGTGGACAGTCCCACAAAAGCAGCTGAGAAAGCCAGGGAATGCAAGCCAATAGGCAGCATTTCTCCACAGTCTCTGCCTTGGCTTTCCTTGATGTTGAACTATAACCTGTAAGCCAAATATCTCCATGTTACTTTTGGACCAGTATTTTATTACAGAAACAGAAAAGAAAATCTGAACACTTCCTATCTGATACTTGTGACCTCTGCTCTTTCCCCAGAGAGCTCCTGTGAGAATAAGCGGGCGGATCTGGTGTTCATCATTGACAGCTCCCGAAGTGTCAACACCCATGACTATGCAGAGGTCAAGGANTTCATTCTGGATATCCTGCAGTTCTTGGATATTGGTCCTGATGTTACCCGAGTCGGTTTGCTTCAGTATGGCAGCACAGTCAAGAATGAGTTCTCCCTGAAGACCTTTAAGAGGAAGTCTGAGGTGGAGAGGGCTGTCAAGAGGATGAGGCATCTGTCCACGGGTACCATGACAGGGCTGGCCATCCAGTATGCCCTCAACATTGCTTTCTCAGAAGTAGAGGGGGCCCGGCCCTTGCGGGAGAATGTGCCACGGATCATCATGATTGTGACTGATGGAAGACCTCAGGACTCAGTGGCTGAGGTGGCAGCAAAGGCCCGGGACACAGGCATCCTGATCTTTGCCATTGGTGTGGGTCAGGTGGACCTGAACACACTAAAGGCCATTGGGAGTGAGCCCCACAAGGACCACGTCTTCCTGGTGGCCAATTTCAGCCAGATTGAGTCTTTGACCTCAGTGTTCCAGAACAAGTTGTGCGGTAAGTCCTTGCCTCTGTGTTCTGTGCTCATGGCCATGGGCAAAGAGAAATGCATCATTCTTTGGTGGGTTACACTTTGGCCAAAGGGACAGATGTTAAGCATATAATGACACAAGTGTAAAAGTAGCCTCAATTGTTAACAGTGTAATGGAGGAAGAATTCAAGGCAAGGTGGGACAGAAAATCCCAGGGCCTAACCTAGGCCATAGTGTTTATAAAAACTTACCTAGAAGAAAGGACACACACGCATGCGTGTGTGCCTGTGTGTTTGTGCGCTCGAGTGTGTGTGTGTGTGTGTGTGTGTGTGTGTGTGTGTGTGTAGGTGCATGCACATGTGTGGAAGTTGGAGGAGTATTTACAGGCTTTGATTCTCTCTACCTTATGGGTCCCAGGAATTTAAACTCAGATCATCAGGCTTGGTGGCAGGTCCCTTTACTT
Organism: Neotoma lepida; assembly: GCA_001675575.1. Classification (NCBI taxonomy): domain Eukaryota; kingdom Metazoa; phylum Chordata; class Mammalia; order Rodentia; family Cricetidae; genus Neotoma; species Neotoma lepida. The sequence goes on along the minus strand of LZPO01066464.1, from coordinate 143,359 downwards.
GACAGCTCCAAAGGACATTTAAACTCAAGGCAGAATGAGTAAGGCTGGAGTGAAGGCTTCCTCCCACATGTTTAGCTGACATGTTGGCATTCCTAAAATTGGAACCTGTGAGCTGGAGTAGGGATAGGAGCAGAAGGCAGACATCGTGAGAGCTTCCCCATGGATTGTGTGGGAGACCAAGGCATTTTTGCTGCATGATGGTGTGAGCAGTGGATGTTTTCTTAACTGACAAAGAGATAATGCATAGGAAGGACTGAGATACGGGCTTTGAAGACCGATTTTAGAATAGGACAAACTGCAAACTCTTGTGATGTAGTGCTTAGAGAAAAGGAAGCAAGATGTACTTAAAAATATTTCTTAAATTCTTTGACACAAAGTCTCAGTAACCCAGACTGGTTTCAAACTCTCTGTGTAGTGGAGAATGACCTGGAATTGTTTCCCCTCTTGCTTCTCCCTCCCACATGCCAGGATTACAGGTCTGTGCCTCCAGGATGCCTGGTTTATGTGGGGGTTGGGAATGAAGCCCAGAGCTTTCTGCATGCTGGAAAGGCACTCTTCTGCTGAGCTACACCCCCAGCCCCAGGGTGTACTTTTGATGTGTCTAAAAAAAAATCCCCTTGTAAGAACTAACTTCAAAAAGCAAAGACTCCATTTTCTCTTGACTCCAGAGTCAAATGATTTACTTAAGAAATCAATGCCATGAAGGAAAAATAACCTTTTTCTGAGCAATGTCAGTTGGAAACCATTCAGAAGTGCCATTTCACTGGCGCCACGGAGAGACTGCATTATTGTGGTGCACTGTGGCCTACACCAACTGGAAAACTTCAGTCAGTAGAACACACTGCACACATTTTAAAGGTTTATGACTTTAAATGACTTCAGCAGAATTTATGTTCCCCCTTTCCTGGAAATATTAAGAAAAGAAATTGGTTCTGTAACACTCTTGACAGCTTCTTCATGTGTACTGGACGATTTTAATGGAGGAGTGCTTTTTACAAGCACTCTGCATTCATCAGCAAATGGAAAGATGATATGATAAGACAGAGGAGCTATGCAACAGGAATGACCCCTATGTGACTGAATGTGGACTTGGGCTCAGAGAACCCTTCTCTGTGGCTTTAAGGCAATTGAGCAAAATTAAAATACTGTTTGGACCCCACCCCCCATCATCTTTGTTTAATTTGGAAGCTTTAAGAAAATACTGGTATTATCTCATTCCTTTGTGTGGCCTGGGAAATGAACCCCCTGGGACTCCTCGCATCCACTTTGCTGAAATATAGCTGTGCTCCAGGCCCTGTGCTGCCAGGCTTTGCCGAGCAGCTTCATCAACTATCTTGAAAGATTGAGGAGGCCCCAGAGCCTCTTTATCAACCACATGCTGAAGACCACAGTAACTAATGTTCGTTAAGCACTTCACCTCGGGCATCTCATCTGATGCTCATGAAAACCAGGCAGACAGGCTGGACAGTACCACCCTCCCTTCTTACAGGTTAGCAAGTTTGCTGATTTCAAAGTTCCTGTTCCCTTCACTCCTTCACAGGCTGGGAATTATAAATTCCTCTCTTAAGGTGAACCATTTGCTGAGGACAGCCCCCACTGGGAAAGCAGCTCTGCTGTTGGGATTCACCTGATGAGGGTAAAATTGGGAAGGGACTCCATGTAGGACTAGGATAGGACTGGCTGTGTGATGCTGTGTGATGTGAAGCCCTTTGGGCTCCTTAGCCTCCTTACCTCATCTGTACAGTGGGGATTTCACAGGTGGATGCGAGGCCCCAGTCAATATGCATGCACTGTTATGATCTGATACACTTGGGATCCACTCGTGAGGCGACAGGCGTCACTGCTGGTCTCAGTCTGGCAGTCAGACAACAGCCACGAGCATCGTCTGAACTGCAGATGATATCTCCCGGTTCTGGAAGTCTCCTCTGCTCCTGAAACATTGAACGACAGCCTGATGATCATAGCTGCTCATGTCTTGTTGGGTGCATTCTGTACACTTTTCATTTGAACTGTACTGCCAGACAGGNATTCTTGTTATGCCCACTTACAAAAGTGGAAACTGAGGCTTAGAAAAAATAAGCAATTCAAATAGCAGTTCCAGAGAGTCAGAGCCTAAGTGCTCACTCTCCATGCATGAGCCCCAGGACTGGGGGAAAGATGCTCTCATATCTACACTCCCTTATAGAACAATGGGATGGTAGACACACAGGGTATACTTCACACCTAGGAGAGCTCATTCCAAAGAGCCCCTGGGTCTGCCTCGGGGCTCGAGGAAAGCCTTTAAAATGAGGCAATAAGATTAATCGCTAACATTTATTGTTATCAATATGTGTTTGTGGCTAGAAATGGTGGTACACTCTTGTAATCCATGCGCTTGAGGCTGAGGGGTCAAGGAGATGGCTCAGAGGGTAAAGATCTTGGCATGAAAGTCTGATACCATGAGTTCAGTCCCCACAACTCACACTCACTAAAAAGGCTGGCTGCAGTGGTAAGATGAGGGGCAGAACCTGGAGAATGGGCAAGAAGCTCCAGGGCCAGCTAGCCTAGTGTACAGAGCAACACAGTAGGGACAAGCTGGAAGGTGAGAACCCACTCCTGAAATGTGTCCCCTGACCTCCATACAATGCATTGGTATGCACCTGTGTGTGTGTGTGTGTGTGAGAGAGAGAGAGAGAGACACAGACAGACAGACAGACAGACAGACAGAAAACAGACACAGAGAGAGAGCATGAGTGAGCACCCACAAACACACAGGAAAAATAAAAAGATAAATAATGTATTTAAAGACACTGAAATAGGAGGATCTAGAGATTGAAGTTAGCCCAGGCTACATAATAAGTCCCAGTCCAACCTGAGCTACAAACAGGACGCTATCTCAAAGGTGTGCATATGTGTGCCTGAGTGTGTGTATATGCTTTTTTGAGCTCTTAGCATATGTAAAATCATTTTATTCACACAACAAACATGAGAAGTAAGTGCACTCATGAAATCAAAGACTTAACTGCCTTGCCCAGGTTCACTTAACCCTAGGTGTAGCCCTGACGGGGAGCAGGGTGTCCCCTGGCTCCAAAGCTACAGCAGGGCTGTATAGGGAGGGTGAGCACCATGCTCCAGGCAAAGAATGATATTTTAAGTCCTGTTTCTGTTTTATTTTAAAAAAACAAAAAACAAAAGCCAATTGTAGGAGAAAGTTTTGTCCGGGTCCCATCCTACAGTCCCACAGCCGCTTATAAAATAATTACTCAGAGGCTTATATTAATTATAANTGCTTGGCCATTGGCTCAGGCTTATTATTGACTAACTTTTACACTCAAACTCAGCCCATTTCTATTAATCTATATGTCACCACATGTTCTGTGGCTTTACCTGCATCCCATTACATGTTGCTCCTTGGGTGGCTGGCTGGCATCTCCTCACTCCACCTTCCTTTTCCCAGAATTCTCCTTGTCTGCTTATCCCACCTATACTTCCTGCCTGGCTACTGGTCAATCAGAATTTTATTTATCAATCAGTCAGAGCAACACATATTCACAGTGTACAAAAAGACATTCCCATTAGCCAGTCCTGGTTCTTTAGCTGATTTCATTATCCCACTAAGGGGCCATGACTCACAGCTGAAAAGTGGTAGTGAAGGCCAAGTCTGGGCAATGGCAGCCACTGTGTGTGTTTGAAGGGACAAGATATTGGAGGAAGAGCTAATGGCACCTTCTGGCAGGTAGGACTAAAAAGAGAGGTGGATAGACTGCAGAGGCAGGCTGTGTCCTGATGGACCCAGGGCAGGAGCCACAAAGTGACATTGCTCAGGCTCTGGACCAGACTGTCCTGAATAAGAATGCTGGCTTTGGCTCTGGCTAGCTGTATGGCCATGAACCTGGGCACAGCAGCAGCTTTATGCCTGTGGGCAGTGACTTTCCACAGCAGCCACAGCATGGGGGAATCATGAGATCATATTCTTAGGCCACCCTGAAACCCACCTTAGAGCCCAGAGTCCTGTGAATCAAGGTCCTTTGTACAAGTCGACCAAACCCCACACATGCTGGCGTCCAGTTTTGTTGCCCAGGAGCAGAAAACACTGACTGACTCTCAAGGTTGAAAACCACAGTCTGCCTTCTGCAATTTGGTGACTCAGTGTAACTTGGGCAGGGCTTCTAAGTACTCTCTTGGTGTCTGTTTTATCAGCCTAGCTGGCATTTTGGAACCAAGGGCAAGGCTTTTCCTACCCTAACAGCCCCATCCCACTTTGGCATAACTTAAGGTCCTAATAGTGTTCTGAAGGCACACCCTGCATCAATAGCTCTGGACAAAGTCTACACTGATTTCACCCTTTTGAGGCCCTGTTGTGAAGGGGAAGGCAGGCCTGCCTAGACACTGACTTACATACTCAGTAAGTGTTCCTTTTGAGACCCCCAGTCAACTATACTGAGCAGAATTCTCACCTGATCATTCCCACATTTTTAAAAAATACCTTCCTTAAGCAAGCTGTGTGTGGTGGTGCACATCTAGAATCCCANCACTCAGGAGGCTGAGGCAGGAGGATTGTGACTTCTAGGCCAGTCTGAGCTACATAGCAAAAACTGTTTTAATAAGTCAAACAACCCTACCTCAAAAATTTAGCTGTAGGCGAAAGTTTGTCTGGGTCTCACCAGGTCCCGCAGCCACTTATAAATTAATCACTCAAAAGCTTATATTAATTACAACTGCTTGGCCATTAGCTCAAGCATATTACTGACTAGCTCTTATACTTAAATTCAGCCCATTTCTATTAATCTATGTTTTGCCATGTGTTCCATGGCTTTACCTGTGTCTCATTACATGTTGCTCCTTGGGTAGCTGGCTGGCATCTCCTGGCAACCTTGTTCTTCCCAGAATTCTCTTTGTCTGCTTATCCCACCTATACTTCCTGCCTGGCTACTGGCCAATCAGCATTTTATTTATCAACTAATCAGAGCAACACATATTCACAGCGTACAGAAAGGCATCCCCATCATTTAGCTGCTTATATTTCTTTTCTTTCCTTTTCTTTTCCTTTTTTCCCTCTTTTCTTTTCTCTTTCTTTCTTCTTTCTTTCAGATAGGACCTCACTATATAGGTCTG
>LZPO01066464.1:96886-138142 GCA_001675575.1 Neotoma lepida | reverse complement strand
GTATATATTCCCATGGTTTAGGATGTGGCTCAGTTAATGGAGTGCTTTCTTGGCCTTGGGTTATATCTGCAGTACTGCATAAAACCAGGCCTGATAGTACAACCTACAGCCCTAGCACTCAATAGACAGAGGCAGGAGGATCAGGAGGTTCAAGGTCAGCCTTAATTATAATCAAATTCTAGATACCACAAAATAAATAAATAAACACATAAATTTAAAAATCCAAACCAAGTGGTGGTGGCTCACACCTTTTATCCCAGCACTCAGGAGGCAGAGGCAGGAGGATCTCTGTGAGTTCAAGGCCAGCCTGGTCTATAGAGAGAGTTCCAGGACAGCCAGGACTACACAGAGAAACCTTGTCTTGAAAAACCAAAATAAATAAATAAAAGTAAAATAAATAAAAATCCAATCCTGATACTGATTTAGACTAATGATTTATTCTTTCCTCTGGGTAAAAAAACCTTGATCAAGTTTAAACCTGGTACTTTCTGAAGAATGGTGCTAATTGGCTCACATAGTTCTATGGCCAGTGGAGGAGGCGGGTACTACTTCCTCTTTAACAGCATAGCACAGGCCTATCTTAGAGATGGGAAGGCACAAGGCCCAGATGCACACAGAGGCACTCAGCACTCAGCTATAGGATTCCACAGATGTACAATTTTTATTCTCTTCAGTAAAAATGTTTGGGATTCTTTTGGTTGAAAGTGACGGAAACTCAACTTGAGTTGGGTCTAGTGGGAGCCAATCCTGGAGAGTAATGCACGCCTTCTCGGGGACATGTTTGAGCATGCTCAGCACACAACACTGTAAAAGTGAAAGATTAGAAACCGCCCACATGCTGATCAACAGGTAAGTGTCTAAATAAAATGAGAAATGGCCATTGGACCAATGGATAAATCAGCTAGAGCCAACTGATTTGATTGCAATCAAAAAGGTTAAGTTGGAGCTTACATGTGAGATCAAATCTAAGATGGAGTTAGTTTTCATTGTTTAAGGTGATTTTACTCTGTGACATTACTATAAACACTGAATTAATGAATATGGAATTATTTCTCTTATGCAAAATACAGGCATGATTGGTTGCAGTGTGCCTCTGGTTACCTGACATTTTTGTTAGCTGGTCAATATATAATCTATTTGGAGACAACAAATTTAATATTATCNTTGACTCACTAACCTTGAGCTCATGGCCAGCAACGACCTGAACAAGTTCTTATTGCTGGATATTTGATTACACTATGAACCCCATGATTGTGTTGTTTACTGGAAAAATCTGTTTCTAGTTGTAGTGTGGCTCAGCCCTACCATACACCTTTAATCTAAGAGCTTTCTGCTTGAATATTGTAAACAGGATTAAATAAAGTCAACCATAGGTCAAGAGTCAGAGCAAGCAACCAGTTGACAGGAAATGAATTTAGGATTATTAAGAAAAAAACCATAGAGAGAAAGAGGGAGTCTGGAGGACAGATAGACACACAGGAAGTAGAAGGGAGGGACATTGAGTTTGAAGAGACTTGTTTTGAGATAGTGAAGGAGACGCGAGGTTTCAGGGACGATGGTGGAGGGATAAGTCAACTGAATGCTTTTTCTGAGCTAGCAGGCTTTCACCCCAGCGTTGGCCCCTGAGTCTTTATTGATAAAATTGAATGATTGAGATTTTGTTAAAAACAACACATTCTAGACTAAAACTTATTTTAATGTATTCATTTTCCTAAAAGGGAATATCATAGCTTTTTTGTACTTAGTTGGTCATTTCAAACCGGAAAATTACCTACAAAACCCACAAAAACATAGATAGTACATTGCTGCCTGGTCTATGAAAACAGTTTGTTACTATTGAACAATCCCCTTGTTCAACCCAGTTCAGGATGTTCAAATCAGAGGACATACTGTTGTTACCTCTCAGTAACTCAATGGATGCCTGTGAAAGTGATTCATTGATTGGGAGTTACAAGTACACTTCAGTGACAGGCAAATTCACAAATATGGAATCTGTGAGTAATAAGGACCAATTGTATATGGCCTCTCATTTTAATATCTTTGAAATTAGAACATATTTTGGTTTCTGTAAATCTGTAAATTGGCTTGAGCCAATACAGATAGAATTGTGATTAATGTTGAATGAAAACCAGAATTTGTGATTAATGTTGAATGAAAACCCAAGATAGACATATAGGTATAGATGATGTTCCCAAACATGTAAAATAAAACACCATAATACTGTGATGGACAGATGGCTCAGCAGTTAGGAGTGAGTACTGGATGTTCTTCCAGAGGACTTTGGTTCAATTCACAGCACTCTTTGGCAGTGCCCAACCGTCTGTAACTCCAGGTCTAGAGGATTAGATGCCCTCTTTTGGCCTCCTCAGGCATCAGGCACACATGTGGTGCACAGACATGAATGTAGGCAAAACACTCATACACATAAGAATAAACAACAACAACAACAAAAATACCCTGACACTTTTCCTTTGCTGTGAAATGGTTAATAGGTATTAATCATTCCCCAGGCATTGAGCACTGTGCTGGCCACTTTATCAAGTTAGTTCGGTTAACCCTCACAAGGCCCTTATGAGGTTGGTGCAATGTTTATCTTCAATTAATATAAAGAGATTAAAATTTTCACAAAAAGGTCACCTATTTCTGCCTATAGTAAAAATAGTTGAATTCAGCTACAACTTCCTTTATGTGATTTGTATCCAACAGGAGCTAAAACATAGTTTATGAGCTCAGAACAATATGCTCTAAATTGTGCTGTCATAAAATAAAAGTTTCATTCCCTATGTCATATATTGCTGTCTTAGAGTTTCTATTGCTGTGATAAAACACCATGACCCAAAGCAGGTTACAACTCTCAGGTCAAGATCATCACTGAGGGAAGTCCGGGCAGGAACCTGGAGGCAGGAACTGAAGCAGGGGTCATGGAGGAATGCTGTTTACTGGCTTGCTCCTCACGGCTGGTTCCTTCCTTTCTTCCTCCCTCCCTTCCTCCCTCCCTCCCTTCCTTCCCTTCCTCCCTCCCTTTTTTCTTTCTTTTTTGTTGTTGTTTCAAGACAAGTTCTTACTATGTAACTCTGGCTGTCCTGGAACTCATTCTATAGACCAGGCTGGCCCCAAACTCACAGAGATCTGCCTGCCTCTGCCTCCCAAGTGCTGGGATTAAAGGTGTGCACCACCACACCTGACACAGCTTGCTTGCTTGCTTTTCTTTCTCTCTTTCTCTCTTTCTCTCTTTCTCTCTTTCTCTCTTTCTCTCTTTCTCTCTTTCTTTCTTTCTTTCTTTCTTTCTTTCTTTCTTTCTTTCTTTCTTTCTTTCTTTCTTTCTTTCTTTCTTTCTTCCTTCCTTCCTTCCTTCCTTCCTTCCTTCCTTCCTTCCTTTCTTACTTTCTGCAATTCTTGGAATATAAAAGGCCATGGAGTTTATACTAAGATTTATTTATTTATTTTATTTATTATTTATTTATTTATTTTATGAATATGAGTGCTCTATCTGCATGTACAACTTTATGCCAGAAAAGGACATCAGATCCCACTGTAGATGGTTCTGAGCCACCATGTGGTTGCTGGGAATTGAACTCAAGACCTCTGGAAGAGCAGCCAGTGTTGTTAACTCCTGAGCCATCTCTCCAGCCCCCACAGTTTGCTTTCTTATAGCATGACGCACAGAGATCACTCAGCCATAAGAAAATACTCCACAGGCCAATCTTGTGGGGACATTTTCTCAGCTGAGGTTCCCTCTTCCCAAGTGCATAGCTTGTGTCAAGTTAGCGTAAAAGTAGCCCGCACACTTGGCCATGACATTTCTTACTAAGATGTTAAGAGGTGTATATTAAAAGTAGTCATTGGTAGCTCAGCTGGACTACTATCTACTCCCTACCTACCAGATGAGCACGGGATCACTCTTGAATGTCCTCTTTATTGTATAAGCTTCAGAAAGCTATTTTCTCACTTGGACATCTTTGTTTATGAGAACACTTACATAATGTGTTCTGCTAACACCAATGCCTGTTAATTTTAAATATGCTCAAGTTGTACTAGATTGATTAAAGTCATAAACTGAGATGTTAAAAAACAACAAGAATTATATGAGCTCCAGACAGGCTTATGTAAGAATCTATGTGTCTGAAGCTTAGGTATTTTCAGAAACTAAATGCAGAAACATTTAAAATTGAAACACAAAAATCATAGCATTATGAAACATTTAAATGCATTGTTATCCCAAATTTTTTTATACTTAATGTGGATTTAAAAATCATGGTTCTTGGGATTTATGATCTTGGGAGACTGTGTGTTCTTTAACACATCCTTGTTCAATCAGTAGCTTCCCCAGCTCCAATTCTGACTACTCAAGATTCCATGTCACATTCCAGAATCAGAAACTTTTCTGATGTTTCTGCCCATCAAATGGGATCATTAAGTTGAACCTGAAATTTCTGGATTTGTAGGTCCAAAACCAAACAGATATCAGCAATTTCATTTGGTTCAGTCTAACGCCACCCCCTTTTGCCTTGCATGGGCCTTTAGTTACTCATTGATGACACATTTATCAGGATCTGTATCGTCAACTTGAGAGGGTGACCCTCCCTGCGGACAGGGACTACAGTTTGCTTCTCTTAGGGTTCAGCCTTCTTCTTCACAGGCTCCCAGTGCACGTTTGCTGGATAGGATGAAGCCAGGGGAAGGTGTCAATGTTCATTCTCTCTGTCTTCCTTTGCAGCGGTCCACATGTGCAGCGTCTTGGAACACAACTGTGCCCACTTCTGCATCAACACACCTGGCTCATACACCTGCAGGTGCAAGCAAGGGTACATTCTCAACGAGGATCAGAAGACTTGCAGAAGTAAGGCCGCTTGGCGGGTGTGTCAGTATTGCTTGCTCTTTAGCTAGGTGTGTCTTATTCACCCATAGTCCCTCTCTCAACCTACTTGCTACCTCCTCAAGGCTGGAAACAGCTTTTGTATTTTCTGGTAGTTCCCCACACCCTGTCATCACAGTGCCTAAGCCTGGTGCATAGTAGGCCACCAAGCAGTGTGTGAAAGATTGGGACATACTGTCTGAGGAAATAGTCTTTCACCTCTGTGCTGGTTNTTGGTGGAAGTGTCTTTCTATTCTGGCTTTATTAGCTGGGCCCCAAGGAGCTGCTTCTCTGTTTTATCTTCTTCCCAAAGTGGGCCTTAGGATGGTATTCACCTCAGCCAAGAGTGATCGTGCACACTCCATCTTAGAGATGTGCAGGGTCTGGCTGCTTCAGTGTTAGACATTTTACTGTTCTCCTAATTTAAAAAAGGACAAACAGATACAAAGAATTTATATTGTTCTTCTCTGGCCTGGCTCCCAAAACTAGACAATATACTGATATTGAAGCCAGCAGAAGGTACCCCAGCCCTTCAAGGACAGAATTAACCATATAATGAGTGTATGCCCTTAATTATTATTATTGTTCTCCTTATGTTGTAAGTGTAACCACTGCTTTAACCACAAAAACTGGACTAGGCACACAAGGCCTGAGCAGACTGGCTGCAAGGACGCAAACAACTTCGCTACATCTGACATGTAGTTCACGCAATGCAAAATTGTTATTGTCCCCCGTGGCCACAGTCAAGGACTAATGGGAAACAGTTGCACAAATGGCTGCGATGAGCACTGCATTTATAGTGCCAAACCACAGTTTCCACTTTTCTTCTCACTTTTCAGATTCAGCACTGAGTGGCTGATGGAAGGACCTCCCTGTCCCCGATATTAGGTCATATCTGCTTGGCTCTCTGTTCTGGGCCTCCAAAGATTTTTTTTGTGCTTGTGGGCTTCTCTGTGATCCCAAGACTCAGCTGGAGTCATCTTCATCTTTCACTGGAGCCTGACACTTCCTAAGACTCCACAGCAAAACTCGGTCACAGCAAATGCTCATGGGTTAATAAAATTAAATGAGCCAGGGGAGCCTGGGAAGGGTCATCTAGAATCATCCCACACTGTTCAGCAAACAACTCGAACATCTCTTGGTCACCCTGTCCTCTTCAGGTTCATTCAGCCATCTTGCTCACTCCCTTCCTACCCTCCCCTCTTTGAGGAGCACAAAATATTCTGTGTCTCATGACCCATACTTGGCTGGAATCTGGGAAGCTGCCAGTGCCCATTTTCCATGTGCTGGCTTAACCATGCTGGACAAACTCTGACACCAATTGTGGTGTTTTAAAAGAAAATGGCCCCCGAAAGGAGTGGCACTATTAGGAGGTGTGGCCTTGTTGGAGGAAGTGTGTCACTCTAGGGCCAGGCTTTGAGATCACTTTTTCTCAAGCTTCCCTCAGTATGACTTTCAGTTGACTTCCTGTTGCCTGCAAGATGTAGCACTCTCAGATCCAGCACCACATCTGCCTGCAGGCTGTCATGCTCCCTGTCATGATGATAATGGACAGAACCTCTGAAACTGTAAGCCACCTCAATTAAATGTTTTCTTTGTAAGAGTTGCCATGGTCATGGTGTCTCTTCACAGCAATAAAAGCCTTAACTAAGACACCAATAAATAAATAGAGAGAGACAGAGAGGGGGAAGGAAAAAAGAGAGAGAGAAGAGAGAGAGAGAGAGAAGAGAGAAAGAAAGGAAAGAGAAAGAAAGAAAGAAAGAAAGAAAGAAAGAAAGAAAGAAAGAAAGAAAGAAAGAAAGAAAGAAAGAAAGAAAGAGAGAGAAAGAAAAAGAGAAAGAAAGAAAGAGAAAAGAAAAGAAAGAAACAAAAGAAGAAAAACTGAAGAGCTGTCCTTCCCTCGGTCTCAAGCAGCCTTTGTCAGTCCTGCCTGGACCCAGTGTAGGTCCTGCTGTCCTCGCTTCCAGCCTGAGGGAAGTGCCTAGCCTTAGGGAAAAGGGAAGGCACTGAAGCAGAGCTCTGCCTAGGGCTGCAGCAGCAAAGAGCTCGAAGCAGGAATTACCTGGGCTTTACACAGACAATTAGGCGATGGAGTAGGGACATCCCAGGTAAAGGAGGGACAGGAACTTCAGAAGTGACTCAGAAAGCAAATCCCAGAGTCCTCAGAGACTCGGGCTGTGTGAGTCCAGGTTTTCTCTTTGTTCTTTTTTTCTCCCCCTTTGGTTTTTTTAAGACAAGGTTTCTCTGTGTAACAGTCCTGACTGCCCTGGGACTTGCTCTATAGACCAAGCTGGCCTCAAACTCAGAGATCCATCTGCCTCTGCCTCCCAAGTGCTGGGATTAAAGGTGTGTGCCACCACTGCTCTCTTTGTTCTTTTTTACAAAATGATTTATTTATTTTATTTTATGTGTATGAGTGTTCTACCTACATGAATGTCTGTGTGCCATATGCATGCATGCAGTATCATGAAGGCCAGAAGAGGGCATCAGATCCTCTGGAACTGAAGTTACAGATGGTTGTGAGCTGCCACATGGGTTCTGGAAGCCAAACTTGGGTCCTCTGCAAGAGCAATACATGCTCTTAATGCTGAACCACCTCTTCAGCTTCCACTTCCTCCTCCCATTCCCAAAAGCTTATTGTTATTTGTAATTATAGGTATATCTGTGTCATAGAGGCCAAAGGATTATTTCCCCTATGAACTGTAGTTATAGGTGGTTGTGAGCCACCTGATATGGGTGCTGGAAATTGAACTCAGGTGTTCTGCAAGATCTGTACATGTTCTTAACCTCTAAATGATCTCTCCAGCCTCTCTTCTTTTTTGAAACATGTTTCACTATGTAAGTGAAGCTAGAACCCTCCATCCTCCTGCCTGGGTACCAGGATTGCTCCATCCTCCTGCCTGGGTACCGGGATTGCTCCATCCTCCTGCCTGGGTACTGGGATTGCTCCATCCTCCTGCCTGGGTACCGGGATTGCTCCATCCTCTTGAGTACTAGAATTATCACTATGTCTGGCTTCAGGTCTAGAGTTTCAAGAGCTCTGCTCTGTTGCTGTTGTNCCTCAAGGTCCTATAACTTGGGCAGTGAGGGCCTGAGAAAAGTGGGGGAACTGACGTGTGGCTGAGCCTTGTCCTCTGCCTAGGCCATAGCTGCTCTAAGGCTGTCACCAACACCTTCACACCAGAGGTGTTCACACCCTTGGTCTTGCCGGAGCAAATCTGGCTGGCTCAACTGCATTTCTGAAATGAGGCTTGTGAGACAAACAGGGCCACTATAGTCCTTAGGTTTCAGTTTGGATGTGGACATTATGATCTTTGGGCTGTGACTTTCTCAACCATACCTGCTTATGTAAACTCCTTGACCCCCGATTTCCTNACTTACTGACTTTGCCTTTTTTGTCTTGTCACAAGTGTTTGGACATAGAAGCATACTATGTCAAATGTAAAATACTAGAATCAAACAATGATGAGAGAACCAATGCTGCTTCGGTTTGGAGCTTGAGAGAATCAAATAAACACTGTAATTGCAGTTGAGCACTAGTACGGCCCTTGCCCAGCTTGGTGCTCAGGACATGAGGTCATGCCTAACCCTGGCTACTCTTCAAGTGTTTGACACGTGCAGGGAGCTCCCTGTGAGCTTTGTCTGTTGCCTTGTGTAATTGTCACAGCAAGTTCTTAAGTAGGTTTCATCACTGCCATCTTACAGATAAGGAAAACTAGGGACAAAAACATTAAACAATTTAGGAAGTGCAGCCGAACTCAGACCCAAATGGTGTTATGTTCAGCTCTTAGCCACTNTGGTGTTAAATGTTTCTTGAGAGGCCCAGGAGGGCTGCAAGCAGAGATCCCCCAAGCCCAGGCCTGACAGGGCTCATAACCTGCTGATTGTGAGGGGGCTCAGAACTAACTCACCGACTAACATGCCCACTGTTGCTTCCACGCCATTGGCTGTACTACTGTCAGTACAAAAGTGTAAGTGGGTCCCTGAGGCCCACTTCCCACACATACACACGTTACAGGGAGGCTTGTAAAGTATACTTTCCTGTCAACTTTCTATCTATACTGTGCTTTTGTGGAGAAAGGAGACGGGCACAGTTGATCCACAGATTCTCGGAGTGGTCACAGACGTTGATCTCAAACCTGTAGCTCCCTCTCCTATGCAACCCCAGAATTCTATCCCTGTAGCAGGCTTTCTTGGACTGCCAGCCCCCAAATCATGACATGGAGACTTATTATTAATCATGAATGTTCAGCCTTAGCATAGGCTTGTTTATAGTTAGCTTTTTTCTTTAACTTAAATTAACCCATTTCTATTAATCTATGTGCTGCCTCAGGCTTGTTTACCTCATCTATGTACTGTCCATCCTGCTTTCCTGCTTCCTCCGTGTCTGTCTGTCTGGCCCCTGCCTGGTGTCTGGCCCCTGCCTGGTATCTGGCCCCTGCCTGGTATCTGGCCCCTACCTGGTATCTGGCCCCTGCCTGGTGTCTGGTCCCTGCTGGTGTCTGGTCCCTGCTGGTGTCTGGCCCCTGCCTGGTATCTGGCCCCTGCCTGGTATCTGGCCCCTGCCTGGTGTCTGTCTCTTATACACATCTAGATGTGTATAAGAGACTGCTGGTGTCTGGCCCCTGCCTGGTGTCTGGCCCCTGCCTGGTGTCTGGCCCCTGCCTGGTGTCTGGCCCCTGCCTGGTGTCTGGCCCCTGCCTGGTGTCTGGCCCCTGCCTGGTGTCTGGCCCCTGCCTGGTGTCTGGCACCTCTTTTTCTTTTTCTTTTTTTATTTAATTTAATTTAATTTAATTTTTTGAATGTAAAAACATTTGATGTACAACTGCAGGAGAAATAATATACAGATATCTTGAACATAAATACAGGTTATAATTCAAAAGTCCAGAGTTATTTGAAACTGGAAAATATTTTCTCTGTAGAAAATAGTAAAAATGATAATATTTCCCAATAAGCCCTTTTAAGCCAAATAATAGCTGAATTATATATATAAATATTAATTAGATTCTGGGATACAGAAGAAACCTATCTTCATTTGTTCATTTGTTCAGAGAGCTATGTTTTACTTAAGTTGTGTAAGTGAGATTCCTATTCATCTTCCCCCTCACTGTTTAATTTATGGCAGACATTTTTTATAGGCTAATCCATAATCTAAAAAGCTTTTAGCCTCCCCTCCTGAAAGTACAGCCAGCATATCCTTTCATCAGCTTGAAACAGTACAAATTCTTCTCCTAATAGTGAAATGTTTCATTAAAGCATGCTCTTTTTCTTTCTTTCCTTGAGCCTAAATTCCTCCTCCTACTTATTCTCCCTGTGTGGAAGTTCCACCTATACCTCCTCTATCTAGCTACTGGCTGTCTAGCTTTTTATTAGACCAATCAGGTGCCTCAGGCAGGCAAGATAAAACAGCAACACATCTTTAAATAGTTAAACAAATGCAGCATAAACAAAACACCTTTACATAGTTAAACAGTTATTCTGCAACACAAACAAATACAACACATCTTTACATAGTTAAACAAATATTCTATTCCACAACATATCCCCATTGGTGTTCAGATGGGAACTAGCTCTGGAGAAACAGATCACTGCGAAGCAGCTGAATCCTAATCTAGACACCCTTTATCCGTAGGTGAGCTGAACCTTTATTCTCTGTGACTCATTTCCACCTTTGATCTTCTTTCTGCCATCTGAAGCCATACTCCAGACAGATGAATACCCTCTCAGTACGGAAGACTCTTTCCATGTGCTCCACCCACACCCACTAGTGTTGTTCTTCATCTGGTTGAATACCAGGTACTGCAAAGTGCCCTTCTGTTCAAAACTACATCCAATGCATCAGCCTCACCTTCTGAGTCCCACTCATGGAGTACACTGGAGGTCCACATTACTGTTTCCTTCTGCCTCTCAAAGAGCCTTCCCTACCCAGCATTGTCATGTGTGACTCTTACAGATGTATTAGCACAGTGCTAGAGCCATGAACATTGAGGAGGGGAAGAAAACCTCAAGTGAGTTCTTCACATGCCCACATCCCTTCACCATCTCTCTTTAAATTAGTTTTCCACTAATAAGACCCTCCCCCTTCAGGTTTTTGGAGACAAGATCTCTCTATGTGGTCCTCCCTGCTGCCCTGGAACTCACTCTGTAGTCTAGGCTCGCCTCAAATGTGTGACAATCTCCCTCTCTCTGCCCCCTGAGTGCTGGGATTACAGGTGTGTGCCACCATACCCAACTTGGTTTTTTTTTTATTTTAAATTATTTAGTTATTTTATGTGTATGGGTGTTTTGGTCACAAGTGTATCTGTACACTACATGTGTGCTGTACCCGTGGAGGCCAGAAGAAGACGTTGGATTCCCTGGAACTGGAGTTACAGATGATTGTGAGCTGCCTTATGGGTGCTGGGAATCTAACGTGGATCTTCTAGAAGAGTGGCCACTGTTCATAACTCCNGAGACATCTGTCCAGCACCCCCTACCCTGACTTAATTTTTTTTTATGATGAAAAAAGTGTATACTTAGAATTAGCCAGCTTGACTCAGTTTAGATGATCCCAATTTTGTTGGCAACATTCAGAGCATCATGGTCTGGAGCCAAGTGAACACACACCTTCTTCTTTCCATCAGGCCTTATGAAGGTGTTGACTTTAGCCACATCAATATCATAGAGTTTCTTCTCAGCTTGTTCAATCTGGCGTTTGTTGGCCTTGACATCCACAGTGAACGCAAGTGTGTTGTTATCTTCTGTCTTCTTCATGGCTGACGCAGTGGTTGGTGGGACTTTGATGATGGCATAGTGGTCAAGCTTGTTTCTTCCGGGCTCACTCTTTCAAGGGTATTTGGGCTGCTCCGGAGCCACAGGGTCTTGGGCCATGAGAAGGTGGGGTGACCTGTGGATCTTCTTTTTGTGACTGTGGACACCTTTCAGCACTGCCTTCTTGGCTTTCAAATCCTTCGCTTTGGCTTTGGCTTGGGGAGGGGCAGGAGCTTCCTCCTTTGCTTTCAGTGCCATCTTGGTAAAAAGGGTTGCCTATCTGACTTAAAATTTCAAAGAAAAACTTCCCTTCCCTTTTGGATCATTTATCTTATGTGGAAGCTAATGAAAAGGCAACGTTTATAGAACTTCATTTGGCAGAAAAATATTAACTTTGTATATGGATTTGCTTTTGTTTCTGTCTCAGGAACCATACCAAGTGCATTATGTTGCTTTTATCTGTGAAAAATGTTCCTGACACTATTTTTCCAGGCTACAGAAGTGACTCCATATCTTTATGTTCAAGTATAAAGAAAGAACATGGCCTAGAAAAAAATATAGTAGAAAGAAGCCTATAACCTTTAGATGCAAAAGCTGTCTCTCTTTCTTTCTCTTGTGTGGATGTGTGGTGTTAATGCATCGTCATACGTGTGGAGGCTGGAGCTCTCTCTGGGCCTGAAGCTCATCGATTGGCTAGACTGGCTGGCCAGTGAGCCTCCAGCACGGGAATTACAGGTGCTCACCCCCATGCCTGATTTGTACCTGGATGCTGGGCATCTGAAGTGAGTTCTCACACTTTTGCAGCAAACAGTTTATCCACTGAGCTATATCCCCAGTCTAAGACATAAAAACTCTTATCAAAATTTTAGCAAGTAGAACCCAACCATACTTTATATAAAAGAGAAAAGTATCAAGAGCAAACATGGTTTAGCCCATCAATGCAAAGTTGGTTTAACATTCATATGTAATCAATATAATTCATTGTATTAATACACTAGTAAAGAAAAAGAAATGATCTTAGTAGATGCAGAGTGGGTATTAATAATATCAAAATCCACTCCTAACAAAATGCTCAGCAAAAGGGGAAATGGCTGACCCAATAAACAGTAACTCTGACAAAAATCTACAGTTGCCATTGTGCTCTAAGGTGAGAAGCTAAGTTCCTATCTAAGATGGGATCAGAGGGATATAATGACGAGTCACCACTTTTCACAGCATGGCTTTGAGGGCCTAACTGGTGTAATAAGGAAAGAAAACAAATAGAAGCCACACAGATTAGAAAGGAATAATAAAGCTATCTTTACTAGATTCTGTGTTTACCTATGTAGAAAAGCTAACTGAGTCTTCCCCCAAAGCTACTAAAATTAATAAATAAGTTTAATAAGATCACAAGATTAAAAAGTCTACTGAATTACTTTATTGTATTTCTGTACACTGGGAACAAAAATCAGTATCTTAAAATACTACAGAAACTAGAATAAAATATAAGTGAGGGGCAAATGTTTCAAATGAGCATCATTTTCACACTGAAAAGTATAAGAGGATTCTGAGAGGAACTAAAGACTTACATAAGTGGAAGAATATATTTATCATGGGTTAGGATATTCAGTATGGCTAAGATGTTAATTCAAAGTGATTCCTATCAGGACCCTTGTCAACTTATCTTTTTAGAAATATACTCAGCTTCAGAGTATATACAAAAATGTGTAAACCTAAGAGTCAAAAAGTCCAATCTCATTTTTCCTGACAGTCACAGTTCTATGAAGTACTCATTGTTGGGCCCTGGGCCCCCAATCTGGTTTGAACTGTTGATCTGCTTACCTCNCACAGGATGTTTTTGTTCTTGACTCCTTCCTCTTGAGCTAGTCAATTGCAAGTTCTTCTTCCCTTGTACCTGAGCTGTTTGAGTGAACGAGCTGAGGCCAGACAACCTGAACTTTTGACCACTGGGGATTTTCCATCGTGCTATGAGCCTGTGTTGCTGCCCTATATATACCCAACCCTCTCCCAAGAATAAATGGCATTCTCTTGAGACGGATGACCTGCTGTCTTGTCTCTGTTCAATCCTTAGCCCCTTGCTCGAAACTTGGAGGATAACTTGCAGTGCGGGTGCTACACTCATGACATTGAATTAGCAAATACTGAATTTCTGTTCCTAGGAGAAAAGTAGGGCCCTCCCGATCGTAGCATTCTTTGATAAACACATAACCTTGTTTTACCCTCTTTTCTTCCTTCCTTCCTTCCTTCCTTCCTTCCTTTGTTTTTTTATTTTTTTCTTCCTTCATTCTTTCTTCAGCTGGGAGCAAATGTTTTGGGGAACTTAGTGTTTTCCATACTCCACAATGTGTCTCTGAATGGTAGAAAATGACAAAGTACTGATTTGGAGATATAAGTAAATTTTTAGCAAGTAAGCAAATTCACAAATATGTAATCCGTGAATAAAGTGCATTTGATTAAAACTTTGAAAAAGATAAACAGAATTGTAGGTTTGAAGCTACCTGATTTTTAGGACTATTTAAAAAGCAGAGTATAATCAATAAATGTAATACAATCAAGACTATTCTTTTTTAAAATTTTGCCATGCAACAAAACCTTTATTTTAAGAAAATGTAGTCTTGATGTAAAGATATACATTTAGGTATTTGGAACAGAATATACAGTGCATAAATAATTCTTGATGCATATGATGAAATGATTTTTGAGAAGGGCATGAAAACAATCCAATGAGAAAATAATATGTTTTTTAAAAGTTACAGCAAAAATTGGATATATACACATGTATATGTATATAATATCTTGCCATTACCACATACCATGTAGACAAACAATTCAAAGTGGATTTCAAGAAAAACATAAGAATAAATACCATTAAATATCCAGGTGAAAGTACAGGAAAATCTTGGTGACCCCAGGTTTGGCAAGAATTTCTTAAGACATCAAAAGAAAAAAAATCAATAAACTATCAAAATTAAAACATCTGATCTTTGAATTATACTGCTACTAAGAAGAAAAGGCAAACTAGACTAGGATTAAATATTTTCAAAACATGTCCTACAAAGGATTTCAGAATACATTAAGAAGACAAAACAACCCAATAAAAATAGACAAAAGATTTGAATAGACACTAAACCAAAGAAGGCTCGGTGGTAGAATGTTTGTATCGTTTATGTAAGACCCTGGGTTCAGTTCCAGCACTGAAAATAAAACAGAAGGCCTACGATGACGAAGAGACTCATCAACCACACCAACAATCTGCCCCAAGGCCGTCCTTATGACATAAAGGAGGGTTGGTGGGATGCTAGTATTGAGACTGACCTATTTCCTCACAGAGAACATGGTTTTGAGAGCAAACTATGGAGTCCAGGAGCTAGACCACACAAGTGCCTAGAGAAGGAAGATCATCACCCAAGGGAAAGCCTGGGCTGGACGTGCTTGGTGGTGGTTACTGACCTTTAAAATTGAGAGAATCCTAGAGGAAGGAGAGGGTGCATGGAAGGTGAAGGTCAGGGAGTGAGTGCTGGAGTGCTCACAGGCAGGGGAAGGGACAAGAATGAAAGAGTGAACACAACAGACACACACACACACACAAGAGTGAACACAACACACACACACACACACACACACGCACGCACGCACGCACGCACGCACGCACGCACGCAAGCACGCACGGCAGGAAGGCAGGGAGGGCAATCGAGCAGAGCATCAACTGCAGAAGCCGGACTCTGACCCAGCTACTGCTTAGAGCGCCTGTATATGCTCAGAACACTTGCTGAGAAGTAAATCCTGCCCCCAGCTTCCTAATCCTGGTTGCTGCCTAGAGTTTAGAGACAGTGGCGTGCCTTGCGTTTGTGCCTCTGGCTGTCTCCGGGCAGTGTTGAAAACCAAAGAAATGTGGGGCAAAAACAGTCCCGTGGGAGAACTGAATGGACTAAACACGAAGCAATACTAGTTCTGGAAGAATTCCACACACGGGGAGACGAGCCTGAACCTTGAGCTACTTCTCTGCATTTCTGTCTCCACGGGTACCAGACTCGGGCTTCCACTAGTGTGGTCCCCAAGACGGCAGCATGGCTGTCTAGGCAGCTTGTTAGAAATGCAGGTTCCCTGCCCTGCCTAGACCTGAGTCAGGACCACCTGAGTCAGGACCAACTAGCAGGGCCCACAAATGACCTGTGGATTCTAATGTCCTTTCCATCTTGAAGCCCTTTGTCCTCTCATTAGGAAGCCGGGAGAGTGTGTGTGTGTGTGTGTGTGTGTGTGTGTGTGTGTGTGTGTGTGTGTGTGTGTGTGTGTATTAAGGCCCATAATGATGTGATAACTTTGGGAAATTGAAAACGCTGTTTTCACAAGCTGGAGTTTCATTGACTACTTCAGTCAGGGTCTTTTTTTTTTCTTTGTATATGTATATGTATGTTGCCTATAGCTATGCCTGTGCATCAATATGTGCTTGGTGCCTATGGAGGCCAGAAGGGAGCACCAGGTCTCCTGGAACTGGAGTTACAGTTGTTTGTGAGCCACCATGGGGATGCTAGGAGTCGAACCCCGGTCCTCTGAAACAGCACTGGCTGTTCTTAATCTCTGGCTATCGCTCTAGCCCCTTACTTGGATTTTAGTATTTTGTTTTGGAGACCTCCCCTATCCTCACTTTCCTTACCCCAAAGAAACCCAAAATCTTGCAAATGAGTAGGAGAATTTATTCAAAGACTCTGGGGAGAAAGGAGTAGGCCCTGCTGGGGCTTGCCCGACAGGGCAGCTTTGTTTTCTCTGGGACTTTGGGTTCAGTTTGTTTCTTTCAGCAGAGAAGCACAAGGCTGATGACTCACATTTACTGTTGAGTCTTAAAAATCCAAGCTGCAGCTGTCAAAATAAGATTAGTGCCTTCAGGCACTCAGAAAGCAAGGGGGTGATCCCCAAAACGTGGGCTTGGGTTTGGCTTGCCTTTATAGATCTCAAGCCCGGGGTGAGCTTTTGGGTTAGGCAGGCAGAGACCCCAGTATTGCCAGTGGAGTGAAATCACAGCTGTGGTAAGTCTCTCCTCTCTCTTGCTGTAGTAAACAGTTTCTGATGTCTGCATCTTGGGTTAAATAATAGGAGGAACTATTTAAAAAACACTAGAGTGCCTTACTCAAGGTGTTCATTTGCTTTAACTCCACAGGAGAAATTAAGCTGTCATTGGTGTCAATAGCGTGTGCTGTGGCTTGTCTAACGTTGTGAAACATCTAGAAAAGCCCTTTGATTAAGCCCTGGGTGGCGTGAGCCAAGCAGCCACAGCCTCTGCCTCAGGCTCCCCTCCTCCGACTAAGGAGATGCATATCCCGAGTTCCCTGGGCTGAGACCCAGCACTAAGATCTGGATATGAATGAAGGGAAACAAACCCAGGGAGCATGTGACCCTCTGGGGAGACTCCATGGATGGATTGCAGCACAGCCTTGAGGCTCGTAGCTAGCTCGCCCTTCCTAATTGATTTCACCTGCACTTGCAGTCAGCCACTCTAGTAAAATTCTCCAGGACCAATGAGAGACAAGGGAGTTTTGCTGACCGAAGCTGTGTGCTAATAGTTGCCTCCTGGCAAACTGGAGCTTGAATTTGGCCAGATCGTTTATTATAAGCTTCAAAATGCCAATTGTTGCTGTATCTGATCAATTTAGCAAACCAAACTTAGCCAGAGATACTTTTAAAATATTTTGTAAATGTAATATTCATGTCTGAAGCATCCCTAAGTACCCAATAAAACGAAACTGTCTTTATGGAACTGTGACTTGGGTAAATTTTGTTTTTAAGGTCCTGCTTGTGTCATGCAGACCTTTCTCCATCCTGCCTCAAGACAGGAAATCAGGAGACTGGTGTTTGTTATGGCCACTCTGGACCACACGCTTCTCCATCTCTGATTACCTCCTTTAACAGACAGTGCTGTGCACGCTCAGTTATTTCACATCTTCATGAAAACTGTTTCTTGAAGGTCATTTGCTGAAGTCCCCCAGCTAGGGCCAGGTTTGTTTCCAAAGATGATAGTCCACCTGCTTGCCTCACCCCTTACTTTCCTGAAGAGACATAACTGCCGTGCACCAGTGGTGACTCTCTCGTGACTCCGTTTCTACATCATCTCTTCAGGTCTTTACACAAAGTCACCTCAGCAAAACCACTTTTTTCATCACATTGTTTAAAGCGATGGCCTTAAACCCTCCTGACTCCATTACAAGAGCGTGTTGTTGGCCCCTTATTCGTGATGTGCTTTCTAGATGGAAAGGCTCTAGCTTGCAGTGTCTGTCAATTCCCCTAGTGTAAACACTCCCACTATGGCCATTTCAAGCTACCAGTGTAGCTCATGGGATGCAGAGTTGGGAAGAAATGCTTGTCAACTCTTCTGGATGAGCTGACTCTAGCACACCAGTGAATTTCTTGCTAGACTCTCAGCTTGTGATGGTAGGAGATTTCTTTCTTATTTTTTTCTTGGTCTTTTTTATTCACGATTGTTTTCCTTATGCAATAAAAAATTTCCTGAATGAACAAATAGACTAATTCTGTCATTCACAAACATGCCAAGTACCATGCTAGACACTTGAGCTAGAGTGCTGAATAAAGCGAACACTTGTGAGGACGTGTCTGTCCTGTGTGACAGGCAGGATAGGTTCATGTCACAACAGAGGAAAACTGCAAGGAAGGACTTAACAAATGGCACTTGAAGTCCCCTCGGAAAATATACTTTAAGACATGTCCTAAAGGATACACAAGAATTAGGTAGGCAAAAAGCAGGAAGAGAAGGGTGTGAGCATTTGAGGTAAAAAGAATGGCATATGCAGAAATCCTGCGGCAAGAGAAAGCTTGATTTTGAGGATAAAGAGGACAGTTAGACACCAGAAGGCCAGGTAACGGATTGCCATGATTGTTGAGCTGATTCTGGCTCCTCTTGACAGGGGAGGTAAGGAACAATAGCAAGGAGCACTGCCTTAGGGTTTCTGTTGCTGGGAAGAGTCACCATGGCCACAGCTACTCTTATAAAGAAAACATTTAAATGGGGCTGGCTGACAGTTCAGAGGTTTAGTTCATTATCCTCATGGTGGGAAACATGGTGGCAAGCAGGCAGACATGGTGCTGGAAATGGAGCTGAGAGGTCTACATCTTGATCCACAAGCAGCAGGAGGAGTCTGCCACACTGAGTGTAGCTTGAGCAAAGGAGACCTCAAAGCCCACCCTCACAGTAACACACTTCCTCCAACAAGGCCACACCTCCTAATAATGGAGGCCATTTTCTTTCAAACACCGTAAGTACCAAAGAGTTGATTGGATCTGAAGCACACAAAAGAGGGGGAACGCCCATGACCTCCAAGTTTCTGTGACCACCCTCTGCTAGTCTGAAAGGGAAATTAAAGATCAAACTCATGGTTTGATCCGAACACCACAGGAATGCCCACACTTCTGAGTGTTAGTTCAGTCCCTCACTGAGCTTACAGCCCAGGCAAGAAGAATAAATTAGAAACACCCAACAAGTCTGTGTTTGTGTGACATAGATGTGGGTTTATTTATTTATCTGACAAGTACTTGTTGAGCGACTCCAATGTGTCAGGCACTGTAATGGGTACAAGGCATGTAGCAGACAGCTAAACACAGATTCCCTACCCATCATGACAGCTTTTCTGGTATCTGACACTAGAGACTGGTGCCTACATGTCCTTGTCCTTGGAGACAGGAGTGCATTTTGCTGAGGATGAGGAGAGGCATAGAGATGTGGAGAATTTCATTTTTATGTCTCTCACCTTCCCAGAATCTCATTTCTGTTGGAGGAAAGGGCTTTGGGAAGTTAGGAACATCTTTGTTGAAGACAGGGCATATGGATCTTTGTCACTGTCCCTTCAGCCATGAGCATTTATGAAACATGCACAAGGAGGCTCTGAGGAACTGGATGGCACCAGCCAGTTTGTGCTCCACTGGGTCAGGCAGATGGGTGGCCAGCCTTTCCAGCACCAGGGGTAAGTGGTGATAGCTGCAGGACCCAGAGGAAGAAGTCTTTAGCAGGCTCCCGGAAGAGACAATGCTTAACTTAAGTCATAGCTGGGTTCACCAGAGGAGGCAGAGGCTGTGCCAGGATAACACGGCCTCTCCCATACCCCTGAGTGGTTTTATCACCCTTCAGTGAAGTCCATCCGGGCTGTGAGGAAGGGGAAAAAGTTGGTTTTCAGAAGCATAAGGAATTGTCCAAAAACATCTGTACTTTTTTCAAATGGAAGTGATCACTGCCAGGAAAACAAGAAGTCATTTTGTTAGAACCCAGTTTCCATTTACTCCTTTGTCTTTGTTTAATTAGATTAATCCCTCAATGGTCTCCCTTGGGTCAGTACAAATCACTCATGACCATAAATCCCAACATTCTAAAAGCAGTATGAAAGAAAAAGTCACATAGAGCCAACTGGCAAGCTTGCTTTCGTGGGACAATTCTTTAGGAATGAGAACTATAATCCTTGCTGGTCCTACCACGTTCAGCATTTTCATGTGTGTCTGGAGAGGAGACAAGGGTGGCAGCCATCACTTTGAGACTTGTTGCAGAGAGAAAGCTGAGCTGTGGGGTCGCAGTTCTAAGAAGAGTCTCAGCACCTTCCCCTCAGAGGAGCATGGGGATTTTTGTCCATGGGGCTCAGTGATTCTCGCCTGCTGCACTCTAGGGCTTTGAGGACGTTTAGCAAACACTACTGCCAAAATCCTACCCCTGGCCAGTCTGGTTTAACGGAAGGGGTGTATCTTGGCACCCGGAGAGAGTATATGGGGCAGACATATGTGTGTGGGCGTGCGTGCGTGCGTGCGTATGTCAGAGACCAACCTCAGGTGTTGTTCACAGGAACCATCCACCTTGCTTTCCTCTCCTTTCCTTTTTCCTACTGTTCCTTTCCTCTTTGCCCCAGACAGAGTCTCACTGGGACTTAGCAGTCCCAGTCAGGTAACCAGTCAGGTAACCAGCTTACCAGTCAGGCTAGGCTGGCTCACTGGTAAACCCAAGGATCCTCCCATCTCTGTCTCCCCAGTGCTGGCATCACAAGCACCACGTGTCTGGCTTTTTACATCGCTTGGCATTGAACTCAGGTCCTCAAGCTTTCACAACAGGCACACTACCTGTCTGAGCATCTTAGAGCCCCAATATCAGTGTTTTTGGAAGGGCTNCAGAAAGTTCGAATGGGCAGTTGGGTTAAGACTCTCCTTCCTCGATAGACAGAACCAAACAGTAATTCCTTGGACTTTGCAGAGTCCCGGCCTATCCAGAAAGAAATCAGCGTTTCCTCGACATCTGCTCTGTCTGTTCTATAGGGGGAAATCTCCTAGTGGAAAAACTAACCATACAGTGCCTCCCGGACCTGCTCCATTGCTTTCAAAATTGACCTTACTCCTTTCAAAAGGTTCTTTTAGGGACTGGAGAGGTGGCTCAGGGGTTAAGAGCACTGACTGTTCTTCCAGAGGTCCTCAGTTCGATTCCCAGGAACCACATGGTGGCTCACAACTATCTGTAATGAGATCTAGTGCCCCCTTCTGTATACATAATAAATCTTTTTTTTTTAAAAAAAAAGATTCTTTTGTGCCAGGTGGTGGTGGCACACGCCTTTAACCCTAGCACTCGGAGGCAGAGGCAGGGAGATCTCTGTGAGTTCAAGGCCATCCTGGTCTACAAAGTGAGTTCCAGGACAGCCAGAGCTGTTACACAGAGAAACCCTGTCTTGGGGAACAGAGAGGGGTTCATTTGTAATATACTAATTTTTCTCCTGTTATAATAAAAGCTCTTCTTAAGAATTTTGAAGCCAGGCAACTGTAAATAAATGAATGAAAGCCCTCATCCCCACCCCTTCTTGCTCCTCATGGTTAGCAGGGTTCTCGAGACCCAAAGGGGGACAGGTGACACTTGGAGTAGAAGGAGGGGCTGCAGAAGCTCTTGCCTCCCTGCAAAGAGGCTTAAGAATAGCTGTTGCCAGTGAGCTGGGACCCCATTTTCTCAGCAGCAGGGTTTTGTGCAGAGTGCTGGCCACTTGCAAAGGGACTTAGAGTCCAGTAAGGAAGACAGTGACTGCATCATTGCATGAACACATACACTGTCAATATCATGACTGCATTGCTGCATGAACACATACACTGTTAGTATCATGACTGCATTGCTGCATGAACACATACACTGTTAGTATCATGACTGCATTGCTGCATGAACACATACACTGTTAGTATCATGACTGCATTGCTTCATGAACACATACACTGTTAGTATCATGATACATGCCGGGAAGGAAGAGAACAGGGTGCACGGGCAGCCGGTGCAGAAGGCCAAAAGCTCAGAGCAGCTCAAGCTCCTCATAGTAAGAGGCAAACTTCCCATTACCCGGCAGGCACAGTGAAGCCTGGGACTCAGGACCACATCACTGTTCTCATACAAAGCAATAGTTTTCATTGAGCTGGAAGTCAGATGAGGTCGGATGAGGTCCCCAGAGCTGAGAATATCTGTGACAGATGCGGCCAGACACATTACTTGAGAGCACAAAGCACTGTTTGGATGGAGTCACTGGTCTCTCCTTGAGGGTGGCCCTGTCTTCTGCTGAGCAGAGTTCGGACTCCTTGGCCTCCTGGAGGGCTCTCAGCCATCTGGTGTCTGCGATCTTTCCTGCCTCGTCTGTCACTTGTCAGGGAATTCCCAGAGCAGAATCCAACTGTCAAGCCTGTCCTCCATATCAGCATATCCTCTTAGTCTCCATTCTCCTTCTTAGACCTGAGCATTTCAGTATGTGATAGTGTAGATTTTTTATTTAATTTTATTTATTTATTTGTCATTTGTTTTGTTTTCCGAGATAGGGTTTCTCTGTGTAACAGTCCTGGGTGTTTTGGAACTTTCTTTGTATACCAGGCTGGCCTCGAACTCCCAGAGATCCACGTGCATCTGCCTTCCAAGTGCTAGGATTAAAGACACATGCTTTATTTTATTTTTTTGAGGGCTCAGCTCAGACTGGAAAGATGGCTCAGTGGTAAAGAATACTGCTCTTCCAGAGCATCTGGATTTGACTTCCAGCACCCATATGACAGCTCATAACTGTTGTAACCCCAGTTCTAGAGGATATGATGCCTTCTTTTGGTCTCTTTGGGCACTACATACATGGATATGGTGCACAGACATACATGCAGGCAAACATCCATATCCATAAAAATAAAAAGTGAAAAAAGTGCTCAATTTATTTAACAGATGCTGAGTCAGATCAGTTTTTTATCTTTTCATTGGTTTAGTATGTTTATCTAAAAGCACATTACAAAATTCAAAGAACAAGTAGGTGATATTACTTCTTTGTGTGTGTTGTTGTGTGTGTGCACATGTGTGTCCATGTCTGTGGAAGTCAGAGGATACTTTCCTTGTCAGTCTTCAGGCACCATGCACCTTTTCTTGAGAGTCTGTCACTAGCTTGTGTCTTCACCAAGTAGGGGAGGGAGGTTAGCTAGCAGGAAGTGCCAGCTGTTCATCTCTGCCTCCCATCTCACTGCCTGGATGACAAGCACATGCTACCATGCTTGGCTTTTTATGTGGGTTTTGGGGACCAAACTCAGGTCCTCATGCTGCCAAGACAGGAACTTTACAGACTGAGCCATTTCCCCAGCCCCTAGGAGGTGATAGTCAAACATAGCTGTTGGAGAATCTGCTTTTGCACTGATGACAAATGCAAATTCATGGATAAGTGACAGTTGAGGGCTTATTCCTAAACAAGGTTTTTATGAGGCTGGAGAGGCCACTGAGCCACTAAGAGTGTCCCACAGAGGACCTGAGTTCATCTCCTAGCACCATGTCAGGGGCTCACAATGGCCTGTAATGCCAGCTCCAGAGGACTGAAACCCTCTGCGGGCAGCTATGCTTGTGGGCACATACAAACAGACACACATGGTTAAAATAAAATCAACCTTTGTTTAAGCAATATAGACTTTTTTTCTTTTAACTATACATGAGAGTCAGGGACTGACAGAGCTTTCTGAATAACTGAGTTTTATCACACTTGATGTAGTAACACTTTTTAACCAAAGGAACTTCTCTTAATATATTCAGCCCCTTTAATGCTCTCTGGCTTTTTCTGGTTTTAATGGCAGGATTGTGGGTAGTGCTACATGGCATCTGAGCAGTCTCCTCACCAGGAAACAGCATCATCATGTCTGCCCATCTGTGCCAAGGAGAGACTGAGTCAGTGCTGGGTTGAAGATTCTTTAACCTTTCCATGCTCTTACATGTTCCTGCACCCATGACAGGAGACACATGCCCAATACACATTCCCACAGTTCATGTCAATGACTACACCCATGGCAGGAGATGCATGCCCAGCCTACATTCCCACATTGCATGTCAGTGACTACACCCATGGCAGGAGATGCATGCCCACACACATTCCCACATTGCATATCAATGACTAGCTAGCTCAGCACTTTGTGACTATGTGGTGACTAGTTGACTCAAACAATCCCCTATCACTCCCTGTAATCTGTCTCAGCTCCTTTCATGGCATTTGGCTTCTCCATTTTCTTCACCTGTTATGGGGATGGAGGAGTAGAGAACTTCCAAAGACCTTTCCTGTAGTCAGATGGGCAGAGGAAAGGCTGATGGGACCTGGAGATTGAGGTTGTGCTTAGAATTTGCCATATGTCTTAGTCAGTGTTCTATTGCTGTGAAGAGACACCATGACCACAGCAGCTCTTATAAAGAAGATCATTAATTGGAGCTGGCTTACAGTTTAGAGGTTTAGTCATGATGGGAAGCCTGGCAACATGGTGCTGGAGAAGGAGCTCAGAATTCTGCATTTTGACTGACAGGCAGCAGGAAGAGAGAGCAATGGGCCTGGCTTGAGCATTTGAAACCCCTAAGCTTATCCCCAGTGACACACTTCCTCCAACAAGGCCGCACCTCCTAATAGTGCCACTCCCTATGACCAAGCATTCAAATCTATGGGCCTATAGGGACTATTCTTATCCAAACCACAACCATTTCCAGCAGAGTGATAAGTCTGTAGCTCCCTTGGCTACCTTCTCTGCATGATGTCAAAGGCTGTGCAAAACAAAGTCATCTCCTATACACTCTTGAAGCTGTGTTTGCCCAAAGGCTAGGAATGGTGCTTTATGGGAGCAAGGAGAAGGTCTTGCTCACCACTCAGCTCTCATGAGCCCTCAAAATATGTTCAAAGTGGTTTTCATTACCACAGGAAAATACAAAATTGATATTAATTATTTAGTGAATTTCCATATAATTCCAACTTTGAATATGGTTTTTTCCACAGGGCTGTAGTGGCACACGCCTTTAATCCTGGCACTTGGGAGGCAGAGGCAGGAGAATCTGAGTTTGAGGCCAGCCTGGTCTACAGAGTGAGTTCCAGGACAGCCAGAGCTACACAGAAAAACCCTGTCTCAAAATACCAAAACAAAACAAAACTACAAAAAAAAAAAAAAGAAAATTTTTCCTCTACAGTAAAATGCATATAATGTCAGCAGTGGTTGCTCTGGGTTATAGGACTACAGGTGGATTTTCCTTTTATGTATTTTTGCCCCTCAATTTTCTGCAATGATAATATATTAAAATGTGCAATGTGATTTAAGGTTGCTGTAGTAAGTACTATAGAGTTGAATTGCCATGGGCCAGGAGCGCTTCTCCTCCAGAGCTACGTGCTAATGGTGCAATTTTGCCTCAGTCCAGGATCTGTGTGCCACAGAGGACCACGGCTGTGAGCAGCTGTGCGTGAACGTGCCGGGTTCCTTCGTCTGCCAGTGCTACAGTGGCTACACCCTGGCCGAGGATGGGAAGCGATGTTCAGGTAGGTGTCTCCTCAGTCCCGTGTGCAGGGGAGGGACACTGTTTAGGCAGAATTTAAACTTTAAAGACTTCATTTTTGCTTGAGGTCAGTATTTGCTCATTCTAGATCTCCACACAAAGCATGCTTATGATAGTCTGTACTTAACTGCTTGAAAAAGGCAGGGTGGATTTGGAGCATAGTTTGGGGACCTAACTATATAGCTCATATGTTATATACGAAATTTACCTGGTAATGGGTGGAGGTGTTATGTGGTACCTCAAAGACACTGGTGGCCTTATCCCTCATTTTGGACCCACAGTTCAGTGAAAGGCCCAACTGTCTATATTGACCTCATGGTCACAGAAAATAAAAAGCCTCAAACACAGGAGCCAGGGAAGGGGTCTTTAGGAAATGCTTGGAGCTGCAAGCACAGATTCACAGTTGAACACTTGGCCACTCCACACTGAGTGATCAGGTGAGAGATGGGTGTAGTTTTCCTTAACCCTTGCAGAGCAGGCCAGCAAACCCCTAATGTATACAGCACCTTCCTAATTAGCTGGAATATCTTTGCCTGGTCTCATTCATCATTAGAGCAAGAAATAGTTGATAATAACAGGTGTTCAGTAATCAGAATTGAAGTGACCCAGATTCCCAACCAAATCTTGCTTTTCTGTTCTATATCCCATTGCTTTCAGAGACCATGTTGTATCCCTTCATTCCTTGTTTCCTTCCACAGTATATTTTTATTCTTTTGCATTTCAAATGCATATTTTCCAGCATGCCCTGATTATTAGTTAGGGGTATGAAAGGGGGAAGGAGACAAAAAAAGTGGTCATTTGCTATTTGTGTGGGAATGAGAGTATCGTGACTTTGTTTTTACATACTGGTAAGTTCAGAGATCAGCGAATGAAATTGGTTTACTGAGCCTTAGAGCTATTTACTGGGGGTGGGGGCTGTTAATTTACTGGTGGTGACCATGACAGAGTGGTAGGGTGTTCTGTTGACACTTCACCAAAAAAAGAAGCCAACACATAACCACCCATTCTTATTATTTTGTTGCACTCATTTTTATTGTACAACTAATATTTACATAATGAGAAAAAACACTGTTAATAATTCATTGTATTTCTACCATACTCCTCCTAAAATGTCTATAACAAAACATTTGTCCATGTTGAACAAAAAGTTCCGCCATTTAGTTTTGTCACCTGTTTTTGCCCCTTCCTGTTGTTAAATAAGTAGAAACTTTGTGAACTGAAAAATTAAAGACAAAAAAGGTGGGTAGTGGAGCCTTTGTGAGGAGTGACAGGGGCTAAGCATCAAGGAGTCAGGAACACAGTTCCTGATTGAGTGGAGGAAGAAATAGAGTAAACCAAGAGCCTGTGGGAGTCACAGAGGATAGGTGAGCAGGAGGCCAACTCATGGGAGGCTGGGAAACCAGGGGCGGGGGCAGGGGGACCTGTATTACCAAATAATTGCCTAATTGTCCAGGGTAGTAGAGAATCTTTGTGTCTCTCTGGATTCTGCTGTAAGTTTGGCCTTTGACATTTGCTAAGAGCAGAAAGAATGAGTGAGAACATGCTGTGGTTGCCAGGAGCAGTGCTGGGCTGTATTCATCCGAGATGGGTGTTTTCCCTGCTGGTGCTTAGAAGCGTATGAGAATGTCTTGGGCTGGAGAGATGCTTCAGCCGTTAAAGGCGAGGCAGACAACCCAAATGCCAAGAATGTCTTGCCTGTATTAGGCGGTCAAGCAGAAGGATGGTAAGCCAAGAGAAACTGTGTATCCTAATGTGACCTGAGTCTCATCCCTCTGATGATCCTGGCATTACCATCTTCACAACTCTCCTTGACAGCCATTGACCAAGCCTCTGTGGGAAGCAGATGTGAAACGAGCGGGCAGACCTCTGTGACCAGTAGCCTCAGTAGGGAGTCAAAATTCTCAAAAGTCAGTTGCTGTTCCATGGGGCTGTGTTGAGAACCCAGTGAATCCTAGAGCCCAGGAAGGACAGAGGTAGAGAAGAGAGAGATTTGAGGGGGCTAGGCTGGAAAATCTGCATATAGGAGGAAGAGCAGCCATTAGACGATGAGCAAGCAAGAGTCTACGTGATTGATGTGCAGTGATGGTGTGGAGGTGGCAATGTTTTCAAAAGAGAGCTGTCATAGTGAATTATCCTTAGAAGGTACCATTGTCCTAAGTGGAGACTTCAGGGGCTACAAAGTATCACAAAACAAAATCACCTCGTAATGTTTTAAGTAAGATCACAGTTTTGTGTTGGGCCACTTCATGGCTATCCTGGGTTGGACACACCTGAAATTTCATGACCTTGAGCTTCTAAGACTGAGAATGATGCAACAGTGACAGAAGAGAGATGAGAATGGATTCAAGGAAAGATAGCCTGGAGTTTTAGGCAAAGCAAGGTTGGAATTATGACAAGACAAGGCAAGGACATGTCAGAGGGAAAGCAGGAAATAGCGCAGTGCAGAAGAGGATGCTTAGAAAACCAACAGTGCATGCAGGAAGCAGCATGTTTTCCCCTTGTTCCTTTTAATGTCCACTTAGGTTGTTTGTTTTTTTTTTTTTCAGATTAAATGTCTATATGTTTTTACTTGTTTTGAAGGCATCTGGATGTTCAAGCCTTACTTTCCAGTTCCCAGTGAAGCANGTCTTTATTTCATGTAATCTCTAAGCTTTGGNTTTTTTCATCCACAATAAGGAGTCATAACACCTATTGCATAGGATTTGAGAGGATAAGCTATTGAGTAAAGTTCCCAGTGTGCACTAGACCTTGGTTGTGACTGTGGAAACAGCTATGATAGTCATCATTTCCTGCCCATTGATGAAATGTGGAGTGAGAAATGGATGAAGGACTGAGCCTTTAATCTCAGCCATGTATAGAAAGCAGAAGAACCAAGGGTAAGAAAATGTCTGTGAATGATAGTCTACAGCTGCAGAGGAGAGGGAGAGGAGAAGAGCATGTGAAAAATTATAGAATATGACGGAGAGAGAATCTCTAGTCAGTGTTCTGTTGTTGTGATAAAGTATCATGGCAAATGTCCATCTTAATCTTGATTACTTTGCACTAAAGCTCTGTTTATCTCTAAGGACAGTTGAGTGGTTTCTCACACATTGGGCAGAGCCTAAATGTGCATGGCTCACTTTGACTCTTGGACTTTAGCCCTCTGTGATCTGCCTGGACAAGGGATGGCAGCCAAGAGTTACTGTGCTCCTTCCATATATGAAGGTGCACATAGAGACTCTAGGCAGAGATGACAGAGGGATTTTGTTCGAGTAGGTGAAGATTTGGAATAGCGGAGGTGCTGCTGACTTGGAGAGGAGCTCCATACATCTACCCCTAACCTTGGCCTTCATTTTCACAAACACTACTAAGGAAGTTATGTCACAAATCCAAAATATTTGGTGAAGAATGCCAGAGCTGAGTGGACTAGAACTCTTTGGACCTTAAAACTCTTTGAGGGTCATATGACTGGAAATGGGTTTCTTCACATTCAGCTGCTAAGTGGTGGCCTGGCCTGCCATCCCTAAGTAGCCTGACAGTGAGTCAGTGAAAGCATTTTATAGACAGGGTCTTAGGAACCTACAGGCGCTGAATCCTGCCTTTCCTAAGTTCAGCCAGGTGTGTACACAGAACAAAGCAGCATGAAAATCAAGACCTGGGAGATGCTCACCTGTGCAAGTGGCCTGTGGCTGGCTAAGGAATGGAAAAAAACACTCACAAAGGGATGTCCTACTCCACATCAAGCTAGGTGGGCGTGGTGGCATACGCTTGTGATCCAAGCACTCACGAAGCATTGCTACAAGTTCTAGGCCAGCCTAGTCTACACTCTGAGACTGTCCCTGCGATAAAACCCCAAGCAAACAACTCCACCACCAAACATCTACATATGTATCTTAATTGTTTTTGTTTAATAATACTTTCAAAATATTAAATAGGCTTATTTGAAAAATACGATATTTAAAATCTTTGTTGTATAAATAATTCCCATGACATGTTGTCTGATTTTTAAGTTTGGAGTTCTTTAAGTTAGCACAGGATTTGAAATAATGTAGGGTCAGAATCCTTGTTAATATTAATGAAAATATTTTATGTTTATAATAGCATAAAATTGCTGTTCTCATAGTAATTTTGATCAGCACATAGCCTCAAGTTTCTCCAAAGCTGTTGACTTAATTTTTATGGCATGTATAGTATAGTCTTGCTTTTAAACAGAGGCTATTAAAATTTAGCATGCAGCCGGGCAGTGGTGGCACATGCCTTTAATCCCAGCACTCGGGAGGCAGCGGCAGGCGGATCTTGTGAGTTCGAGGCCAGCCTGGGCTACCGAGTGAGTTCCAGGAAAGGTGCAAAACTACACAGAGAAACCCTAAAGGTGCAAAACTACACAGAGAAACCCTATCTCAAAAAAAAAAAAAATTAGCATGCAAAAGAATCCCCTAAGGGCTTGTTAACACAGATTCAGGTTCCCATACTCAGAATTTCTGATTCCACTTGTCTAGGGCAGGATCTGACAACTGATATTATGGGCAAGTTTGCAAATGATTGTTGATGTAAGCAGTTCACAGACCACACCTTGACAACATATGCCTTATAAACATACCACGAGGTCAGTGGAAGGACAAACGTGTTCAAGAGTACCGGGCTCCACCACAGGTGCTTTATAAGCATACGTCAGGGTGAGCTATGCACAGATCATCTAATACACAGGGCCTCCAACTGCCTCAGTCATATAAAATCCCAGGGGCCTTAGAACAAAGGAAAGCATTGATTTATCAAGAATTGGTTATGAAATTGGCGTGGTAATACATGCTTTTAATCCCAGCACTCAGGAGACAGAGGCAGGCAGATCTCTGTGAGTTCAAGGCGAGCCTGGTCTACAAAGTGAGTTCCAGGACAGCCAGGGCTACACAGAGAAACCCTGTCTTGAAAACAAACAAACAAACAAACAAAAGAATTGGTTACATGGTATTCAGCTTAAAAAGCTGCTTCTGCGCAATGTTGTTTTATATCCCTCTTCCACAGTGTCTGAAAGAGGGATTATACCTTATGGTGTGATGAGAAGTTCAACAGAGTGGAGCATCTGAGTTCTTTGTGATACAGTGACCACTTGTCATTGTAGCACTGGAAGTGTCACAGGACTGGAAAGTCGGATACTATGCATTAAACTCACAAATACTAGGTGCTATTAGAAGTATTAATAGAGAAAAATTATAAAAACTATACTTCCAGCTGGAGCTTGATGAACTCCGGAAGCAAAAGAGTGCACACAGCACAGTCCTTTGCTCTTTAAAAGTCTTAGCTTCCTCTCTGCATCCTTTAGTTAGCATGTTCGATGTGTTATTGTCTCCTCCAAGCATGATTTTGCTTGTAAGAAATTGCAAATGCAGCACAGGTGTGTAGTTCTGCAGTAGAGTACTTACCTAACGTACATAAGGCTCTGGGTTCAGTCTCCAGTACAGAAACCATAACAAAAAGCTGTGTGTATTCATTCTTCAGATTCCATTTCCTTGTTCTTACCTGAAAATTTTTAACATTTGTATAGCCTAAAATACTATAAGACAGAAATTTCTTTTTATTATTAATCGATTTATTATTTATTTATTTATTTGTTTGTTTATTTGTTTATTTGTTTATTGTTGTTGTTTAGAGAAGGGGACTCACTATGTAGCCCTGGTTGGCCTGAAATTTCACAGGGATCTGCCTGCCTCCTCCTCTTGAGTGCTGGGATAAAAGGCGTGCACCCCCACACCCATAGACACTTCTTTTAAAGAAAGAAGCTTATTTGTCTATCTGGTCCTGTCACTTGAATGTAACAAGAATTCTTATTTCTAATTTTGGAGCTCTGCTTTAGAAAAAGGTTACAATCACTATACATAGACAGTTTTGAGATCTGTGTTCTAAACCTTTGTCATTTCTTCTTTCTGGGGTGAAAGCATGTATGTGGTACGGCACACATGTGGAGTCAGAGGGCAGCTTTATGGAACAGGTTCTCTCTCTCCTTCACCTCCACATGATGGAACAGGTTCTCTCCTTCACCTCCACATGATGGAACAGGTTCTCTCCTTCACCCTCACGTGGATCTGGGAATCGGACTCAGGCCAGCAGGTCGCACAGCGCATCTTTACTCACGTAGCTATCTTGCCTGCCTGAGATCTAACTTTTCTACCAAATTTTGTACCTCTATGTACAGTGAGGCATCATCATCATTATGTTATCCTGTCTGACGCTCTAATGGGTCTACTTCCCCAATTCCCACGCCGCCTCCATCTTAGTTCTTGGTAGTGCCATACTTTCTGGTGCACTTCCCAAATGCCTGAAGTCAGTCTTGATATATTTCTCTGGATTCATCTCTAATTCAGCAGGAATCCTATTAGCCCTGCTTTCAACATATACCCAGGGATTTATTTCCTAGAGCTGTCTAGCAAAGCACCCTAAATCAGGGGGACTTAAAGCAACAGCAAATACAGGAAACTAGAAACCTGAACCAAGGTGCCAGCAAGGCCATGCCATCTCTGAAATGTACACAGCATGGGGTCTTCCTGGCCTCTTAGTTTGTGATACCAATCTGCAAACTCGATGTCTAATTTTCACATAGTGCTCTCCTTTTAAAAAAGTGTGTGTGTGTGTGTGTGTGTGTGTGTGTGTGTGTGTGTGTGTGTGCGTGCGCGCATGTTGAAGTCAGAAGACAGTTTTGGGGAGTAAAGTCTCATCTTCCATTTTGTGAGACAAGGTCTCTGCATACTCCAGGCTAGCTGGCCTTTGAGCTTCCTGCCATAGGAGTGCTAGGGTTGCAGATGCAATCCACCGTATCCACCTTTCTATTGGTTCCAGGGAGTGAACTCAGATCCTTATGCATGGCATAGCTAGTTATCTTTGCCTACTGAGCCATATTCCTGGCTGCTCTTCCTCATCAATCATACTGGATTAGGGCTGACCACATGTCTTCATCTTAACCTTCTTACCTCTGTAAAGGCTGTTCCTAAATAAAGGCGTGAACACCAGTTCTGAGGTCGATGTGATGTTATGTGCTTGAAGCCCACATGTCTCTTTTGACCACACTACTCTCATCTCTACCTCTCTTCCTACTCTGCACTGGCCCCTTGGCTGGTCCTGTAGCACAGGAGGCATGTTCCCACCACCTGGCCTTTGTACTTACTCTCTTCACCGGGGATGCTCACTCTTGGGTGTCTTTGTGGCTAGTATCTCATTCCTTACTGCCCAACCACCTTTTTAGAGAAACCTTTTGTGACCACCTCCATCAACCCCAGTGTCCTTCCCTGACAGGTCCTACTCACCTTAGTTTCCTCCAGAACATTCTGCATCTTCTAATGGATTGTGTTATTTGATGACTTGTCTGTAACAATCACCACCACCACTAATGTTAATGCCTGGAGGCTGGGTGGGTCTCATTTGTTATTTACTCTGTCTCTAGCATCTGAAACAGGGCCTAGTTCATAGTAAATACTCAGTAAATATTTATGAAACTAATGAGATATAAACCAGTATGTTTTCTCATGAATTACTAAAGAATTTACCCTTAATATAAGTTCATCTTATTTTCCAGATATATTTGGTCACTGTAAATGATGCTACTAAAAATATCTTATTGCAGATAAATAATTTCTCTACTTTTCAATTATTTCCTTGAGTCAGATTTGCACAGTAAAATTATCAAATTGCTTCCATACAGATCTTATCAATCTGATACTGCTCAGGATTTGTGGTGGCATAGTGTGCTGTCTTACTGCTTTGGGTTTTCATCTGTTTGTTGTTTGTTTTTATGGTGCTGGTCTTAGAGCCTTGAATATAGACAAGAGCCCTATCATTGAGCTACACCTGCAGCTGCCCATTAGGTTTCATCGCATCTGTTTTCCCCATTTCAGTAGGTATATATGCGCCTATGTGTGATAATTTTTATTTGCATTTCTCTGACTTTTAAATATATTATCCACATATTCTTTTGCTGAAATGAAAACTTAATCTAAAAAAAAAATCTTGATTTTTTTTGAGGGGGATCTTGGGGTGATGTTTATTTATCCATACTCTGCAGGGGATGACATATTAACTAATTATATTTGTTATATGTAGTCTAATATTCTAATTAAAATGTAAATGTATGTTGTTTTCTGCAGCTGTGGACTACTGTGCCTCAGAAAATCATGGATGTGAACATGAGTGTGTAAATGCTGAAAGTTCCTACCTGTGCCAGTGCCATGAGGGATTTGCTCTTAACCCAGATAAGAAAACATGCACAAGTAAGTTACACACACACACACACACACACACACACACACACACACACACAGTGCAATTGCTGTGGGCATAGAACTCTCCCAAGTATAGGTTATCACAGATTAAGTCATGGGGTTCTGCCCTTATTCCTCCTGTTAGGCTTTTCTAAACTGTTCTAAGACTGTGGCTTCTTTGTCTCTATGTCCCCAGACAATATTTTTGAAGGCATCTTTTGTTGGAGACTCTATGCTGGTGGGCTCTTCCAGCATCTGCTTAGCATGCTAACAAACCAGTGTCCCACGTGCTGTCTCAATGCAGCTGTGTCTATCATTATAACAGGGCCTGAAGAATATTTTCACTGAAGGTTGTGGTTTGTGGGCTCCAGCTCTGACTCCACACAAGGACCAGAGAATTGCTGAGCCAAAAGGAACTGAATGTGGTTTCTTGGGGGTAGGGGTGGAATAGGTGAACTGCTCAAGTTTTCTTTAGTCTGTTTAATTCTGTTTGATTTTAGCTATATGCATAAATATTGAAATTAATTTAAACTCCTAAAATTGGAACAGAAAATCTATAAACTCCTAAAATTGGAACAGAAAATCTATAAACTAAAGATGGTCACCAGTTTTATAAAAGATGCCAGAAATACTCTTTTAAATATAAAGGTGCAAGGGAATGCATTGGGGCTTTGTGGGTAGACTATTATGCTGTGATACAGTGGAAAGGTCACTTGAGAGATGCCTGCTTCTCAAGTATTAGGGCCCAGTGATATTTTAATGAGGTTCAATAACAATTAAGAATAAAATAAGGCATCTCTACAATTCATATTGATGAGAAAATACGATTTTAATTTATAAAAAGTTTGTGCATCTTCCACTTTTCA
Source organism: Neotoma lepida (assembly GCA_001675575.1). NCBI lineage: Eukaryota > Metazoa > Chordata > Mammalia > Rodentia > Cricetidae > Neotoma > Neotoma lepida. The sequence goes on along the minus strand of LZPO01066464.1, from coordinate 103,636 downwards.
AAATGTACATCCAGTATGTACTCCTGTGCATGTTTTCAAAACCATCCCTCCTATTGCCTTTTCTTCAATCCCTAATATCAACAGCTTAAACCCCAGAGGCGGGGCCCGTTACATCAGAAACATATGTCACTAGAGCCCCACCAAGAGCCAGTAGAAATGAAGGAGGCAAAGCCCTTCTTGGATGTGGACAGACCTTGGCTGGATTGTAAAGTGAGCCGTCATTCACCATACAAAGCAGGGGAGATGGGGCTACTAAAAGAAGGAAAGCAGTGCTACCATGGGACCAGAAGGGCATTTAGACCTCCATGGCCAATACATAGCTAATGTACAGTTGTTTATTTGCTTATAGAGGGAATTCGTGGTTGAGTTGGCTGCTCTGCTCCCAGGGAGGTTCCCCTCCTTTCTGTACAAAACTTGAGCAGTTCTCCACAAGATGCTGTCTACCTATTCCTACCCCACAGCCAAGAAACCACATTCTGAACTATGAAACAACAGTCAGGCTGTCACTATGGCTGCTGGGCCAGTGAGTCAGCATCCCCATCAAAGGGGGCCTCTGTGCTCCTGGCTCAATCGCAACATCTCTCTGCCTTTTCTTGGGGTGATTTTGGGCAACCCTCNTGCTGCAATTTCCTCAACTGCAAGAGGACATGGTGATACTCGATGCTAATTCACACTGTTGTCCTGAAGACTAATGAGAGCGTTTATAAAAATGATTACAAATCAAATTGCTAGGTGCTAATTGGTTTTTATAAAAGATGATACTGGGATCTGGAGAGGTGGCTCAGTTGGTCAGGTGACTGCTGTACCAGCAATGAAGTTTGAATCTCTGGCACTCCTGAAAAAGGGGCACACACTGAAGAGGTGGAAACAGGAAGCTCCCTGAGGCTCACTGGCCACCCAGTCTAGATGAATGGGTGAACTCCAGGTTCAGAGAAAGACCCTGACTCACAGGAAGCAGATGGAGAACAATTGAAGAAAATCCAGTGTTGACCCCTGACATCCACACACACATACATGCACATTCATATACACCTGTACACATGTGCACACATGAACACACACACACACTAACACAAAGATAATACTGGCTTCAAAGAATTTCAGTATTAATGAGCATGTACCATATGTCTTGACTAAGCATAAAAGTACATACATATTCAAGACTTCTGTTGAAAGTTGGTGGGAAAACAAGTCTGGCCACACAGAGCAGCTGAGTCACACCAGGACGCATGTAACACAGGGCCCACTGTGTAATGCAGACAAGCTGGACTAGGACAGGTGAAAGCACTGCCTCACGGTCAGCAGAAGCCCATCAGTCTGCTCTCAGAACCTCCTTCCTGGAGGAGTCCTGACTCTCACTCCTACCCCATTCTCCACAACAGCACCATCTCCCCACACTGCCTCAGCATGTCCCCATTACTGGATCCTATTCCAAACCCAAGAGTGGTACAGACAAGGAGGTCTGAGCTTTGCCGTCAGATCCCGAGATAGAAACTGCAGTGTGGGCCCTGGAAGAGGCTGGCTGGGAGTCAGGGCAGGGCTCTTCCAGCTGGGAGGTCTCACCAGCTAGGCTGGGAGCCAGCAGCTCAGCTATCTTCAGGCCATGTTAGAGGCAAGACCATGAAGCTGGCCAGCCCAGTGCGTGGGCAGAGAAGAATGCTGGGAAAGCTGTGGGGTCCAGACCAGCAGCACCAGGGTAAACTGCCCCCTAGAAAGGCCACCTTCCCACCATCCTGGGGAGTGGACAAGGGCCAGATGGAAAAGCCTGGCAATAGAAGAGAGATGCTCCAAGGACTCAGGAAATGTGAGGAAGTAAAGAAAGCCCACTGGAGTGTCCGTCTACAGCAGGACAAGAAAGAGCTGAGAGACAGTCTAGGGCAAGGACAGAGACATGGGGGATAAGTCAGGCAGCTGCCAGGCAGCCACCTTGTTAGTGACTTTTGAGGTGTCATAGTGCCAGCCACCTGGCCACTGCTCTCATGCTGGAAGAAAAAATATTCCAGTTCTTACACTCTTCCAAAAGCTTAGTAAAATAAAAAGAAAATCAGTTCTTTACATTTCAATCCCTATTTTTAAAAGACTTATTATTCTTTTCTAAAATATTTGTGTGTATATGGGAGCAGGGGTACTCTATGCACATGTGAGCACAAGTGCCCACAGAGTCCAAAAGGTGGTGTTGGATTCCATGGAACTGGAATTATAGGGGTTTGTGAACCATTAGGTATAGGTGCGTGGAACCAAACTTGGGTCCTCTGCAAGAGCTCCATGCACTCTTAACTGCTGAGTCAGCTCTCTAAAGTATACTTAAAAGCAAATCCAATTAGTAACTGTACACTTACTGTCAATAGAAGGTATTCTAGTCAAGGTAATACACCAAGCATGACTAATGTGTGATTGGGCCAAAATGTGCCATGTCCTAAGCAAGTAATATAATTCAACAGAGATTAATGGTACCTCAAAAGCCTTCCCACAACAGGGTGTTGCAGTACATACTTGCAACCCCCACAATGGGGAGGCAGAGGCAGGGGCATCACTGCAGGGTGGAAGCCAACCTGATCTGTAGCCACTTCCAAGCTATCCAGGCTCTGTAGCAAGACCTGGTCTCTGATGGTGCACACCTTTAATCCCAGTACACAGGAGGCAGAGGTATGGGGATCTCTGAGTTGAAAGCCAACCTGGCCTACAGAGCAAGTTCCAAGACAGCCAGGGCTACACAGAGAAACCCTGTCTTGAAAGAAAGAAAAAAGGAAAGAAAGAAAAGAAAAAAATGACATTTAATCCAAGGCTTGAAAGAGACAGGAAGGAGACAGTCTCAGCACAGGGAGTGTAGCATCAATACAAACACCGTAGGGGCAGGAACTGTGAGACACAGCAATGCTGAAGGCAGCTGGGAAGCCTGTAGAACTAGAACAGAGAGAGGCTGTGATGAGGCATTGTATACTATCAGCATTTGACCTCCCTTCACAGCTCTGCGTTTGATTACAAGCCCCACCCCCATTAGCTCCTCCCTAGATTGAAGTCTTGTCTTAGTTGCTGTTCTGTTGCTGTGAAGAACACCATGACCAAGGCAACTTTTAAAAAGAAACATTTCACGGGGGTCTGACTTCCAGTTTCAGAGGGTTAGTCCATGATCATTGTGGTGGGGGATGTGGGATGCAGGCAGACATGCTGCTGGGGTAGTACCTGACATCCGATCTCTAAGTTGGGAGCAGAGAAAGAGCAGGACTGGACCTGGCATGGGCTTTTGAAACCTCGGAGCCCACCCCCAGTGACACACCTCCTCCAACAAAGCCACACCTCCTAGTTCTTCCCAAACAGTTCCGCTAACTGGGGATCAAGCATTCAAATTTATGAATCTGTGGGGGCCATTCTCATTCAAACTACCACAGGTCTCAAACTCACTTTGTCTGCATGCATAGGAGGTGGGGTAGGGGGACATGTCTGTGTGGGGGTGTGTATCTGAGTCAGCTCTCCTGGAGCTGGAGTGACCTGTGTACCTGAGTTCTGGGAACTGAACCTGGCATCTCTGCAACAACAGCATGTTCTCTTATCCACTGAGCATCTCTCCAGCCCCCCTTTGGTTTTTTAATAGTGACATCTTTGGCTATATATAGTATTCTTAGCCATGTTCACTGATTGTTTTCTTTTCAAATCTCTGTATGCCTCCTACACTGTTCTTTTTTCTATATTGTTTTTTTTCCATGGCAACTACTTTTGTGATCATGAATACATATATTTATTTTTATTACAAAAATAAAATAGGTTTATTGCAGACAACTGATTCTTATAGAAATGAAGTTATATAAAATAAAACCATCTATACTCCATTGGCCAGAGATAAGTATCATTAATCCCAGTTTGTTTCATTTCCTTTCAGACTTTAAATTTTAAAAATAATATTACATTTATTTGTTTGGTTTTTTAAAAAAAGATTTATTTATTATGTATACAGTGTTCTGCTTGTATGTATGCCTGTATGTCAGAAGAGATCATCAGATCTCATCACAGATGGTTTTGAGCCACCATGTGGTTGCTGGAAATTGAACTCAGGACCTCTGGAAGAATAGCCAGTGCTCTTAACCTCTGAGCCATCTCTCCAGCCCATGTTTATTTGTTTTATTTTTAATGTGTGTGTGTGTGTGTGTGTGTGTGTGTGTGTGTGTGTGTGTGTGTGTGTGTGTAAATATGTGTGTGAGCCATGGTATGTATCTGGAGATCAAAGACAACTTTAGGGTGTCAGTTTCCTCCTTCTACTATGTGGGTTCCAAGGATTGAACTCAGGTCATTAGGCTTAGCAGCAAGTGTCTTTATTTGTCCAGCCAACTTGCTGGCCCATAACTTTTAGTTAGTTCTCTCCTTCCACCTTTACTTGGTGTCTTAGTTACTATTCTAGAGCTGTGAAGAAACACTGTGACCAAGGCAACTCTTACAGAAGAAAGCATTTAACTGGAAGTTTGCTTACAGTTTCAAAAGATTAGTCCATAAGCATCAAGGCAGGGAACATAGTGGCAGGTGGGAAGTCATGCTGCTGGAGAAGGAGCTGAGAGCTTTACATCATGGTCCTCAGGCAGCAGGCAAAGAGAGAGACACTGGACCTTATGTGGGCTTTTGAAACCTCAAAGCCCAAGTCCCAGTGACACACCTCCTCCAACAAGGCCACACCTCCTCCAACAAGGCCACACCTCCTCCAACAAGGTCACACCTCCTCCAACAAGGCCACACCTCCTCCAACAAGGCCACACCTCCTCCAACAAGGCCACACCTCCTCNAAACCTCAAAGCCCAAGTCCCAGTGACACACCTCCTCCAGCATGGCCACACCTCCTCCAACAAGGCCACACCTCCTCCAACAAGGCCACACCTCCTCCAACAAGGCCACACCTCCTCCAACAAGGCCACACCTCCTCCAGCAAGGCCACACCTCCTGATTCCTTCTACTCCTTCTGAAACAGTTCTACCCCCTAATGACTAAGCATTCAAACATGAACCTCTGGAAGCCATTCTCTTTCAAACACCACACATGGATTCCAGAGACCAAATTCAGACATCAGGCTTTTCTGTAAGTGTTAATCCATCTCAACAGCCTCTCCTTTTAAAATGTATACATGTGGATATATTTTTATAATGTTATGATCACACAATAAACATTAAATCTGGAGCATTTTAGCGTATTATTTGCTGTTTAATGTCTGCATAAATAATCTATGGAGCATTTTTTTTGTAATAGGTTTTTCAGATCCACATGCAGAAATCCTTGTGTTTTTATGTTCTTAGGAGTGAAATGCAAAAGGAAATTTATGGAGTCAAACATTATTGACATGCTGGATAGTTTTATTGCAACTTGACNCAAACTAAAGTCATCTGAGAGGAGGGAACCTCCATTAAGAAAATGTCTCCAGCCAGTTGGTGGTGGTGGCACACACCTTTAATCCCAGTACTTGGGAGGCAGAGGCAGGTGGATCTCTGTGAGTTCGAGGCCAGCCTGTACTATAGAGTGAGTTCCAGGACAGCTAGGAATACACGCAGAGAAACCCAGTCTCAAAACAACAAAAAAGGCAAAAGAATATAAAAAGAAGAAGAAGAAGAAAATGCCTCCATAAGATCAGGTTGTAAAGCAAGCCTGTAAGGTATTTTCTTAATTAGTGATTGATTGATTGGGGGGGAGGGTGCAGCCCATTGTGAGTGGTGCCATCCCTGGGTTGGTCATCCTGGCTGCTATAATAAAGCAGGCTGAACAAGCCATGAGGAGCAAGCCAGTAAGCAGCACCCCTCCATTGCTTCTGCATCAGCTCCTTCCTCCAGGTTCCTGCCCTGCTTGAGTTCCTGTCCTGACTTTCTTCAGTGATGGGGTATAGTATGGAAGTATAAGCCAAATAAACCCTTTCCTCCCCAAGTTGCTTTGGTTATGGTGTTTCATCACAGCAGTAGTAACCAAACTAAGACACATGTTAAGGTTTTTATTGTGTGTGCAAAATTAACTTCCAAAATTTTGTGCCAACGTACAGTCCACCATACATGTTTTGAGATGAGATTTTTGTTTGTTTGTTGTTTTGTTTTGAAACAAGGTCTCATCATATAGCTCAGGCTTGCCTTGAATTGGTAATTTTCCTGCCTCGCCTTCCTGAATGCTGGGATTACAGGTGTGTGCTGCTACACCTGGTGAGAGGTTTTGAGTTTGTTTTTTTTGTAACATGTTAATCATCTAGGACAAGTTCCTTCTCATAGCTTTAATTACTGAGTTTTTATTATCTTTCCAAAAAATTGTCTAGTTATACATTCAATTTATCAAAATAAAACTTTGTAGATAAGTAAAAACAAATAAGAAAACAAAACAAAACAACAAATAATAACTGCCCAAGAAAGACCTGAACAAGATGAGGCCCCGTCCATAGACAAAGAGCTATAGGCAATTAAGGAATGCTGAGAGTTATCTATTGGTTATCTAATACCAAATGGTCAGCCCTGAAATTACACACATGCAGACAACACTAAACAGACTCAGCAGAATGTGTGTGTGTGTGTGTGTGTGTGTGTGTCTATCACACACATATATAACATATGTATGTTAAAGAAAAAGAGGCCTTGAATTTGAGAGGGAGGGAAGTGGGGGAGGGGTGAGAAGGGTTGAAGGAGAAAAGGAAAGGGAGGATGATATAATTATTTTAATTTTAAAAATTGAAAACAAGAAAGTGCTAGCACTCAGGAGACAGAGGCAGTTGGAGCTCTGAGAGTAGTACTGCCAGTCTACACA
>LZPO01066464.1:77455-88670 GCA_001675575.1 Neotoma lepida | reverse complement strand
ATACTAGATGTAAAGCAAAGGATAACCAGACTACAACCCACAGCTCCAGAGAAGCTAGCTAACAAGGAAGACCCTAAGAGGGATGCATAGATCACCCTGGGAAGGGGAAGTAGATGAGATCTCCATGAGTGAAATGGAGAGTAGGGGATGGAGGATGAGAACATAAGGGAATGGGATGGTCGAGCTGGAATAGGGACAGAGTGGGAGAGCAATGAAAGAGATATCTTGATAGAGGGAGACATCATGGGGATAGGGANAAACTGGTTGCTAGGGAAGTTCCCAGGAATCCACAAGGATGACCCCAGCTTAGACTACTAGTCATAGTGGTGAGGGTGCCTGAACTGGCTTACCCCAGTAATCAGATCAGTGTACCCTAACTGTCATCATAGAGCCTTCATCTAGTAACTGATGGAAGCAGATGCAGAGATCCACAGCCAAGCACCAGGCTGAGCTCCAGGAGTCCAATCAAAGAGAAAGAATAGGGATTCTATGAGCAAGGGGCATCAAGATCATGATGGGGAAACCTACAGAGACAACTGAACCGAACTAGTGGGAATTCATGAACTTTAGACCAACAGCTGTGGAGCCTCCATGAGACTGGACTAGGCCCTCTGCATAAGCGAGACAGTTGTGTAGCTTGATCTGCTTAAGGGGCCCTCTCATAGGAATAGGATCTATCCCTGGTGCATGAGCTGGCTTTTTGGAGCCCACTACCTATGGTGGGACACATGTACAGCCTTGATGCAGGGGGAGGGGCTTGGACATGCCTCTACTGAATGTACCAGGCTCTGCTGACTCCCATGGGAGGCCATACCTTTTTGGAGGAGGAAATGGAGGGTGGGTTGGGGGAAGGAAGGCTGGAGGGGTGGGAGGAGGGAAGAGAGGGGGATCTGTGGTTGATATGTAAAATGAATAAAAAATTCCTTAATTAAAAAAAAGAAATTGAAGACAGCTTAATTACATATATATATCATGTTCATGGATCAGAAGACTATATTGTTAAATAGCAGGGCTTTTCAAATTGACCTATAGACTTAAATTAAGCAATCTTTTTTGCATTTAAATGACAAGCTGACTCTAAAATACAACAAATAAGTTGATAAAGTTGAACAAAGTTGGAGAGTTTAAACTGCCTGATTTTAATTTAATTTAAGATTAATTTCAAAGCAACAGTAATCAAAACAGTATCAAAACAGAACTGTCCAAATACGGACATACAAAACAATGGGACATGGGCTGGAGAGGTGGCTCAGAGGTTAAGAGCACTGACTGTTCTTCCAGAGGTCCTGAGTTCAATTCCCAGCAACCACATGGTGGCTCACAACCATCTGTAATGAGATCTGGTGCCCTCTTCTGTATACATAATAAATAAATCTTTTTTTTNAAAAAAGAAAAAAAGAAAAACAATGGGACAGAATGGAGTTCAGAAATTGAACCACACTTATATTATGAAATGACTCATTTAAATAAGATGCCAAGGTAATTCAATGGGGAAAGGTTAATATCATCAACAAATAATGATTGGTATCTTTTTAAAAGATTTATTATTATCCTTTTATTAATTTTTGTGTGTATTTGTGTGTGTGTGTGTATGCCACATGCATCATACCTATGAAGACCAGAAGTGAGCATTGGATCCTCTGGAGTTAGAGTTATGGGGGTATGAGTTACCCTACATGTGTGTTGGGACCCAAGCTCAGGCCCTCTGGAAGAGCAGTAAGCACTTAGCCACTGAGCCATTTCTCCAGCCCCCAAATAATCATTGTCTTGATTGTGGTTATGGTTCATAGGAGTAGTGCATATGTCAAAACTCTTTAAATTATTCACCTAAAATATGTACTGGGTTTTGACCAATTGCCCTTTTTAATTTAATTTTTTTGAGAATTTCATACATGAGTATTGCATTTACATCATTTCTACCCCCTCCAACCCCTCGCATTCTCCCACTTCCTCTCAAATTCATGACCAAGTCTTCTTCTTTAACTACTATTGGTGTGCGTGTGTGCGTGTGTGTGTGTGCGCGCGCGCGCGCGCGCGCGTGCGTGTGCATGCGCACATGTTGGGGGGATACTATTTATGTCCATTCAGTCTACCAAGATAATAAGGGAGGAGTTTTAAATTCAGAATATTTGTGTCTTTTCCCTTCTTGGCTCTGTTCCTGGGATTTGATTCAGTGTGTAAAAAGTTTAAGTGGGTTAAAACAAGTTTGATTTGAGAACATTTTAATCTCTTTAATTGCATAAATTCCATTAAATACCCAGCTATGCTCTCTCCCTAGCTTGTAACATAGTAAACAAAATCCAGTTTTAATTATTTTGCATATATATGTGTGTTCACATGTGTATGAGCATTTGTGTGAGGTGGTGGTGTACATGCACATATGTGTGCATACATTTGAAGGCCAGAGGTTAACACTGGGTACCTTCCTTGGTCATTTTCCACCTTATACATCGAGTCAAGAACCCAGAACTTGACAATTTGGCTAATCTCACTAGCCAGCCTGCTCTGGGATCACCTGTCCTGACTCTGCAGTTCTGGGATTACAAGATGCCATTTATGTTGGTTCTGGACTTTGGTCCCAATACTTACCAGCAAGCACTTTGTGCACTGGGTCATATCCCAAAACCCATACATTTAGCTTCATTTTCAGTGTTGTGTGGTCTTGAGAACACTACCCAAATTCTTTACCACTGACATACTTCCCCAGACCAATGCAATTTTTTTTGTTTGGTTTTGTTTTTGAGACCAAATGTCACTGTGTAGTCTTGGCTGGCCTTTAACTCACAGAGATCTGCCTGCATCTGCCTCCCGAGTGCTGGGAATAAAGGTGTGAGCCACCACACCCAACCCCCAATGCAGATTCAATTTCAGTGGCTTTTACAAGAAACAACTGTTGTATAAATATTTTGTAAAATGAAAATGTCAAAAAGATCTTTGAAGCCTGATGTGGTGGTGCACGCTTTTAATCCCAGCACTCGGGAGGCAAATGCAGGCCAATCTCTGTGAGTTCGAGGCCAGCCTGGGCTACAGAGTGAGCTCCAGGACAGCTAGGACTACACAGAGAAACCCTGTCTCAAAAAAACAAACAAAATAATATCTTTGAGATGACATAATCTCTAGACATGAAAATGGCTTTTCGAAGAGGGATCTTCTGGGCCAAAATCTCGAGGCATGTATTTTACACACTTGGGGAAAATGAAGACTGAGAATCCTTGTTTTCATGGCTAGCCATATTGACTTATTCATGATTCCTAGGACCTTGCTTTCTTTCCAGAGATAGACCACTGTGCCTCTTCTAATCATGGATGTCAACACGAGTGTGTTAATGCCCAGAAGTCTGCTTTCTGCCGCTGCTTGAAAGGCTTCATGCTGAATCCAGACAGGAAAACCTGCCGAAGTAAGTGGCACTGGCCCGTTCCACCAATGTTCCTTTCCACCACAATGCTTTCCCTTCTTGGCAGACCTTTATTTAGCACACTGTGCTTGTAATGGACATTTGTGTTTATTAATGTTCTTCTNCTCATATTTTCCTGTGGTCACTAGAACCTAGTGTGAGAAGTTTTCCTAGAGATTGAATAGACTGGCTCTGGTCANGAGATTTGTTTAGCAACCCAGGCCATGCTGAAGCGTCTCCTTGAAATGAGGGTGTGCACCCCTGTTCCATGTCTCCATGAAGTGTTTATGGAACCTTGAGGGAGAAAAATGGCTGAGCACAGAGATGGGACATTAAAGGAACTGGTTTCTTCAAGTCCTACAAGATAGGACACTTGGTGGCTGCTAAGTGTGGGAACATTAAAGTTCTGTTCTCTTTGGTAGGAAGGAAGAAGGAGAGAAATGTCCTAGGTCATTGCAGCAGCACTCGAGGGGAACAGAGTAGCAGCAAGATGGAGGTGAGGTAGTACAGGGGACTCAGATACCTGTCACCTGAAATATGGAGGAGATAGCTAGCAATTAGAGCACCTACTCCAGAGCAGACCACTAGGCTAGATCCCCAGTGTCTGCGCACACACACACACACACACACACACACACACACACACACAAACCAGACTCTTCCCGAAGGACACCAGAGTAGAAGACCCCTGCCTTTTCCATCACTGAATCCTCAGCAGCTCAGTGCTTGGGTCAGGTGGATTGAGTGCAGACTTGTGGATTATGTGTGGATGAGTGAGGGAAAGAATTGCTCTGAGATACATCATCCTGGAGAAATTGCAATTTAACTGGAATTCCTTGATATTTTGTTTGTGATTTTCTGACCATGACATTTGTAGAATTCTCTGGAACTTCCAATTAGTAGTATATTTTCTGCCTGCCTGCCTGCCTGCCTGCCTGCCTTCCTTCCTTCCTTCCTTCCTTCCTTCCTTCCTTCCTTCCTTCCTTCCTCTGTCCCTCCCTCTTTTCCTCCCTCCCTCTATCTCTATTTCCTTGCCTCCCTTTTTTCCTTCCTTTTATTTTGGTTTGGCTTGTTTTGAGACAGACTCTGGCTGTGTGGTCCAAGCTAGCCCCAAAGTTGCACCTCTCTTCTGAGAGCTAGACTGCAGGTGTACACTACCATGCCTGCTGGGATGTTTCCCTAAATGCTGCTCTGCTGCTTCTTCCTAGGCAATGTGTGCTCACGGCAAGACTGTCCGCCAATGTGTGTTCACAGCAAGACTGTCTGCCAGTGTGTGCTCATGGCAAGACTGTACCATGTACGTCTTCTGAAAAGCACTATGTGGAACTGAATTAGACAATTAGGACAATTAGACCAAACATGCCCAACAATATATCCGAGGGCCAGGTTCATCTCACTCCCCTCTGAGCTGCAGACACCTTTTCTAGGGATGGATGTTTGAGATGCTGAGTGCACCATGGGACATCAGTTACAGGTGGATGAGGGCTCTTAGGGAGTTAATTAGATTGGTTCAGCACAGCGGCATTATGGTAGCATGCTTCCTGTGTTACTAATGGAGTAGAACAAGGGAACCAGTCAGGCATGGAGCCACTGATGGAGATTTGCCTGAGATTCCACATCTCCTGCCAGATCTCAAGCATTTCCTTGACCTATGCCACTCCCTCCACACCCTGCTGGAGAGGCCCTTGAAGGAGAGAAGGCTCTAAGGCAGTCATTGCACATATCCTCAAGGCGGGGTCAGGGGAGCTGCTGAGAGGACAGAGGCTGAGAGAACAGCTTTAGGACCCCAAATTGGCCCAAAGATGGGCTGTTTGGTAGTCTGCGGCTCCTGCCAGAGTCCCTCACGCTCATCCGTGTATATCCAATGGTGACAGCTCCATTTCCTCTGCACCCAGGTGTCCTGCTTTTTTTATCCAGGAAAACCAGAACTTTTCCTAAGAGCTGGTGTCCTCATCAGCTCATCTCTCAATCTTCCTCCTCATCATTACATTTTTGTCTTTGCTGTGAGCCCAGTCTCGGACCTCTGAGGTCAGCCTGTCAGAGCTGCCCTGGCTTAATGCTTGCGGTCAGTCCTACATTAGGGCAGACAGCTAGGAACGGAAGAGAGAGCTTGTGTTCTCTAGAGCATCACATGGCAGAGGGAAACAAAGCTATTGGCTTAAAATCTGAGATTTGTAATTAGGAATCTAAGATCTCTTGAGTGCTCTGGGTCTTACAGACACTGGGCCATTTTCATGTAACAGGAAGCTGGTGGCTATTTTCAAATCAAATTAAAAACAATCTGTTTCAAAAGAATTCAATATCATCCAATTAAACTTGGAAAAGTAGTTCAGGGCAGCGTCATACTGAAGGAAAGTCCTTGGCCAGGACTCAGTCTTCCTCCTCACCTCCTCATGGACAGTCAGTGCCATCATTGATTTCAGACACTAATCATGAAGGTGGTGATGCAAAGCCTGGAACCTCAGCAGACTCTGAGGCTGAGTCAATTACAAATGTGATGGGGGTGGGGGGGCGGGCAGGTAACCAGCAGTGGAGTGCGCAGGAGGCATCAATAACCTCACTTCATTTCTTGGCACTCAATTACATCTTTGGTGTCTTTGTTCCTGATTCCTTTCTGTTGTGTCTCCGGAGCACAAACCCTGAAGGCAGGGCTACGGCGGTGCTCACATTTGCATCTATACATCTAACTTAGGGCCTGGCCCTTGGCTGGTAAATGACTGAGTGAATGATAATTCCTGGCTTGGCTCAGCAAGCAGCACCCACCAGCTCTCTCTATGGGGGCTGTGGGAACCCTGGAGTCTCACAGAGTCTGAAGGAGGGTCTTCACTTTCTCCCTTCAGGAATCAACTACTGTGCATTGAACAAACCAGGCTGTGAGCACGAGTGTGTCAACACAGAGGAGGGCCACTACTGCCGCTGCCGTCGGGGCTATACTCTGGACCCCAATGGCAAAACCTGCAGCCGTGAGTGTGCCCCAGGGGTATGGGTGCCGGTGGGGTGGGGTCCATGCACAGTCCATTGGGCTTATTAGCAGCTATGTCCTTCTATAGCTTCAGGGTTTCCTGCATTTTATAAACCATCAAATGGCACTGTTAGTACTACCCATTTCAAAGGTTGAGCTGTAATAATTAAGAGAATCAATATGGGGGCTAGAGAGATAGCTCAGTGATTAAGAGCACTTGCTGCTCTTATAGAAGACCCAGATTCCATTCTCAGCACCCACATGGTGGCTCACAACTGTTTGTAACTCCAGTTCCAGAAGATCCAACACCCTCTTCTGACCTCCATGGGCACCAGGCATACATATAATACACATACAGACAGACAGGTAAAACTCTGTATACATAAAATAAATAAAATCTAAAAAAAATTTTTTAAGAAGTTAGTATGTGCCAAGTACAGCAGTGCTCAGTTGACAGTCTCAGAATTCAGGAGACGGAAGAAAAAGATGGTGAGTTAAAGACCATCATGGGCTCTGCAGCAAAATATCATCTCAAAAGATCAAAAGAGAGCAAGATTGAGAGGGGGTGTGAGTAAATAAATAAATACATGTGTAGGGGTTGCAGGTGTAGCTCAGCCAGTAGAGTGCTAGCTTTGTATTCACAAAGCCATGGGTTAGATGCTCAGTACCACATAAACCGGGGCGCGGGACAAGGAGAGAACCAACATGTGTAGCCTGCTCAGAACAGGACTGCTGCTGCTATTATTCTTTGCTACTAAAAGCATTTACTAAGTCACATAGGCCGGAATTCAAATCGAGCAGTCTGCATATGTGACCTTGGACAGGTGATTCTCCAAGCTTTGATTGCCTGTCTGTTTTAAAAAGTGAGGATGTACTGGGTGGTGGTGGTGCACATCTTTAATCCCAGCACTTGGGAGGCAGAGGCAGGTGGATCTCTGTGAGTTCGAGGCCAGCCCGGGCTACCAAGTGAGTGCCAGGACTGTTACACAGAGAAACCCTGTCTCAAAAAACCATAAAAATTAAAATTAAAATTCAAAAAATAAAAAAGTGAGGCTGTTAATAGCATTGATTCCCTGAGTGGTTAGGGGGAACAATTGAGGCCATTTCAATCTCTTGGCCTAGTGCCTAGTTTGTAGCATACATACAACTAAAGATAAAAGATAATAGTGCATATCACCCAGCCTGTGAAAGTGACTAATGTCTGGTACCAGGTTGGGACAAGAGGCCAGAAGGGGTGGACCTTGGGAAACTCTGGACTACCCAGGCTGAAATGAGGGCAGAACTGGGCAATGTGGGACTTTTGTAAAGCCTTTACTTAATTTCCTTGTCTCAGAACCACAACAAAGCTTGATGACATAAACACATGGAAACTTTCAGGTTTTGCCAGCTGGATGGGCCCATAACTTTTTTTTATTTTTTTGAGGTACAGTCTCCACAGGCCCAAGCCAGCAGGATGAGATTATGTGGGGGCTGTGATGGATCCTAAGGCCCTGGCACACTGAGAGCTGGGGCTAGTGACATTGGCCTACATAGAAGGGTCCTTTGTGTGGCCTTGTACCTAGTACACTGTGCATCTGCTTCAGATGTGGACAGAAGTGGATTGTGCATGGGAACAGTGCAGCTGTTGAGCAACATTTGGGCTCTTGACTGCCAGGAGGGCAAGTTTCACAGCTGAAGTAGGAGATACAGAGCCAGCCAAGGGATCTCATTCCCCTGTCTTCAGAGGAAGCAGTGCCTTGATTTGGCTTTTTAAGCATGATCCTGACTCTCCCAGCATGCCCTAGTGGTGTTTTTCTGTCAGCTTAGCAGTTGCACCTGAATCTACTGATATTTTAACTACTGTCTGTGCCCTATGGCCTGCAGTCAGCACTCCACTGCTCAGACTGTGGCCTGGCAGGATTTCTGGTCCCACCGGCTGCCAAACGTAGGTTTTTAACTAAGTCTCTATCATTCTATTTACCAATAAAGACTTGGAAGTCAGATGTTGGGGTGAAAACCCGCTAGATCAGAGAAGCCAAGAAGCAACCAGATGACCTTCCTTTTTGGCCAGAAACCCAGCAAGAGAAGCATCTCTCCACTCACCCAACCCCCCCCAAAAAAACATGAATCTCTAAGTCCCTCCCTACTCCATCCTGTGCATTTCTCTATCCATATTCCTGGGTCCTCCGTACTCTCTATGGCTAATTCTTGTCAACTCCCCTCACCCCCATCCAAGGTTAATTTTATTAATATAGTCTTGGAGTTTCACAGTGCAATCAAATATCCTGCAACAACACCTTGGAGAGTCTAGAAGAGATCAGATGTGAGCCCAGAAGAGATGGGGGTCTTCCTCTGTTAAAACTTTTAGATAAACCGAGCTATTTCTGTCCAGAAGTCCTCAGGAAAACCCATGGGATTCTTAGGCATGATGACACAGGCCCTTCTGAGGCACAGTTGTGAGCACCTTCAATCCTAGCTCTCACGTGCCTCCTGACAATTCTGCCTGGTAAATGGCAGAATCCGGATGTGAACATGGGTATGTGGGTCCTGAGACAATGCAAGTGTTTTTGTAGGTGTGTCTACCAGTAGATTGTTCTAGAAGCCTCTAGTCTTCAGCCACAAAGGAGTGAAAAGGCTTACCTCAGTGGGCCATCATGAAGTCTTCAGTGTCTGTCCAGTTGATGGAGGGTGCATTTCTCCATTCAGTAAATCTGGGAGGCAGTCCAGGGGGCTCTCTGTGGGAGCTGTCCACCACAGCTGTGTGTTTCCTGGCCTTCAGCGTTCCCTGCCCAAGGACCAGCTGTGTGGTGTTTGGGTGCCAGAAGGGGCCACACAGGCAGTGAGGCTCTTGTTTATTTTCTGAATCTGGATGTCCTGATTAAGAGAATTTTAAAAAAGAAATCACTTTTTTATTTTTCAAATAAAAATAAATTACACAATAATGCTCTCTGAGCACTACTTAGTAATAATAACAACCATTTATTAAGTGGTTGCTGTATGCCAGCCACTGATTGAGGGCTTTAAATGTCTCCTTTCCCCTAACTTTCACTACATTACCATCAGAAAGGGACCCCAGGTGTTGGGGAGAAACCCACTTGGTGAAGTGTTTGCTTTGCAAGCCTGGTTCTGAGATCTATGTCCAGAACCCGGGTAGAACACCAGGCATGGCGGCCTGCCCGGGTCTGAGATCCATGTCCAGAACCCAGGTAGAACACCAGGCATGGCAGAGTGTACTTGTCATCTCAGCATGGAACAGGTGGAAACAGAATGGCCCCCCTCACACACACCCCCATTAGTCAGCCAGTCTAGCCTAATTGTTGGGCTCCATGCCAGTGAGAGAGACCCTATCTAAAGGAGGTAGACTACATTTCACAAGAATGATGAAATTGTCCTCTGGCCTCTAAAGCATGCTCACACACCTGCCTGTGTAACCCGTGCACATATGGGGAGGGGGCATAAAAAAAGAAAGAGGACTGCCATCATCCCCAGGTCAGGAGGTGACAGCACAGAGAGGTTAAGTCTGACCAGCATCCGCAGCAAGGATGTGGAAACCAGTGTTCTGTTTGCTTCTCTGTTGCTCTGATAAATGCCATGATCAAAAGCAACTTGGGGAGAAAAAGGTTTATTTCAGCTTACACTTCCATGTCATGGTTTATAACTGAGGGAAGTCAAGGCAGGAACCGAGCCAGAGACCACAGAGGAACGGTGTTTACTGGCTTGCATCCAAGTTCATATTCAGCTGGTTTTCTTCTACCACTCAGGACTACCTTCCCCGGGTGAACACTATTCACAGTGGGCTGTGATCAATCAACAATCAAGAACATGCCGTACATGCCCACAGGTCAATTTGATGAAGCAGTTCCTCAACTGAGGTTTCCTCTTCCCAAGTGACTCTAGGTTTATGTCCAGGCCACTGAAGCTAGCTATGAAAAGGAGCAAGGCTGATTTCCCAGCAAGCCTGGTATCGTGAGGTAGAGTGGAACCTTCCCTGTGGTTGATGGTGCCGCCAGGAAGGCTTTGGGTAGCAGTCCTTTTTTGTCAGTGGAGCATTGGCACCTCAGTCCCTTTCTGTTTTCCTATATTTGTGACCAATGCAGGGGTGGACCATTGTGCACAGCAGGACCATGGCTGTGAGCAGCTGTGCCTGAACACGGAGGAATCCTTTGTCTGCCAGTGCTCGGAAGGCTTCCTCATCAATGATGACCTCAAGACCTGCTCCAGTGAGTCCCCCTTCCTCTTCTCTACTAGGGAGGGGTTTGCAACAGGAGTGAAGTATACAGACAGTGCAAAGATCACCATGTTCTCCTCTGGCCTCCAGGGAGACTATGGGGAAGTCTGCTGGGGAACCAAAGCTTTCAAAGGCAATAAATGTGAACCATTACTTAATTCCCATCGCAGCCCAGAAGGCTTGCTGACAGAGGCCCCAGGGATCTCACTTGGCTTTGGTTTTACAGGGGTGGATTACTGCTTGCTGAGTGACCATGGTTGTGAATACTCCTGTGTCAACACAGACAGATCCTTTGCTTGTCAATGTCCTGAGGGCCACGTGCTCCGCAGCGATGGGAAGACCTGTGCAAGTGAGTTTCATCACATTGAGATCCTGGGACAGACAGAACTCGGCACAGACCCCTGTAGGTGCCAGTGGGTGGCTGCTGACATGTGCATACCTGCGTGTCCTCTTGGCTTGACTGGGCCCTTGGAGCCTTGGCCCCAAACTTCCTCCTCATGCTCCTGGAAATGGCTTTGCTGTCTCCACACTCTGCCTCACCACCATTATGAAACAGGTCCTAATTCTTGGCATGCTGCTGTGGTTTTTTGTTTTTTCTTTTTGTTGTTTTTTTGTTGTTGTTGTTGTTGTTTGGTTTTTTTTTGTTTTTTTT
>LZPO01066464.1:66547-77450 GCA_001675575.1 Neotoma lepida | reverse complement strand
AGACCAGGCTGGCTTCAAACTCACAGAGATCCACCTGCCTCTGCCTCCCAAAGTGCTGGGATTAAAGGCGTGCGCCACCACCGCCCGGCTGTTGCTGTGGTTTGAGTTGTGGTTTGTCCATACTTAAATGTATGTTCAAATTTGGTTGCCACTGTGACAGGTTTGAGACATGAAACTTTTCCAAGGCAATTACTTTGGTGGGAAGGATTCATGCCTTTCTTGGGGGAGTGGACTGGTTATAGAGAATAGATTCTTGTAAAGTGTGATCAGTCCCTCGTAACTGACCCTAACTCCCATCTCCATTTAAACAACAACTAAAAGATAAGATTCCAGGCTCCCTCATCTCTCCAACTCAAGAAAGCCATTGTGCTTTCTGCCCCACATTCTTATTTCCAAGTGGACTAAGATCAAGGACTAAGAACAGTTTGAGAGAAAGGGTCAAAATGGAAGCAAAGACCACACTTCCCTTACCCCGGCTACTGTCTTTCTGGCTATAGGACTGGGTTCCTTGGCCACTGATACAGCCGTAGTACAGCACTAACACCTCCACCTGTTTTGTGTCGTCAGTTCACACGGGCAGATGAGCTGTCTGCACAGCTGTGCAACAATAACTGTGCTTCTTGTGAGAAAATGCTGCCCCAGTGGGATGGACTCTTGGATCTTGGCAAGTAGGTTGTCGATGTTGCAGCTTGCTTATGGATCCCTGCCCAGCTGCTCGCAGAGTGCTGCTGCAGCCAGCTCTAGTAGGGCCTGGGCACTGGGGGGTGTGGAAAAGGGTGGGTAAGTTAAATACCATCTACACTTGCCTGCCTGCCAAAGCCAGATGCGAAGGGATTATGGGTGTAATTCTCCATCGTTTTAGATTACTCACACCTCTTCTTTGTTCTCTTCACTCTGATAATCAAGAGCTGAGTGTGAGATAATTGCAGGACTTCTAAAATCTTCTCACAGAATCTGAAACACTTGCAGACCCTTCTTTCATTCCCCTGCTTCTCTCCTAATCAGAGTTTTGCCTTCACCGCCTTTAAATGTTGGCTGTTTTCTCATTTAAATTGTGTTTGTAACTAAATGCATAGTCTGGGTCATCTATATGAGTGAAAGTCCAGCAACTGGAAGTGAACTTTATGTCTGGTTGGTTATGAGAACATGTGAGGTAATCAGATGGGTTAGAACTCAGAACAATACAGGACAGACACACATTACCCAGCAGAGCTGCTCCCCTCATTGAAGACTTTCCGTCTGCTCTCAAATGATTCAGTCCAGCTGCACATCCTGTAATCGTGGCCTAAGTCTTCACTGTGGTCACAGCTAATGGCAGTTGGGATGAGTGTTCCCCTGCCCCATGCCAGATGACACACAGCCAGATAACATGACTGTACCTTTTTAGTTAAGCCTGGTGGACAGGGGATGGGAGTAAGCTGGGGTCTGCCAGGCCTTGCTCAAGAGATGAGGGTTTCCTTGGCCTTAATTTAGAGCCTTGACAACAGGTGATCTGAAGAGCCCCTCGATCACTCTCAAAGTTGCTTGAAGTGTAGAGAGCTTAAGTCCAAGTTCCTGGGCTCCTGGGACTACAAAGTAGGTACTGGGGTGAAGCCCACCCCTCGTCTCCTCTCAGTCCTCTGATGCTGATTCTAGCTGTATAGATTGGGAGTAGGCTGGGGAGGGGGGCTCCTCTTCCAGCTGCAGCTGGAACCCTAAGTTCCCTTTTCCTCACTAGAAGTTTCCTTTAAAAGAGTCCATAGGCCTACTGTGCATGGAGTGCACAGTCCACGGCCTGCAAGTCCTTGGGAGTCAGAGGTCAGAGGCCAGGTCTTATCTGGAGTCAGAATTCCCACAGCCCAGCCTAGCAAAGTAAATGAATGTGGTAATGAATGAACAGAGACCAGCTAGCTATCCTTCAGCTCTGTGACCCCTGGTGCAGGCACCACTCCAAGTTCATTCCCCTTTAATGGCTCCCTACTACCTCCCAGGAAAAAATTCCAACGACAATCCTTGATTTGGTAGTGTGGGAGAGCCCCCCTCTTTCACCTGGGAACGCCTTTCCTGGGTCTTCCTCATAGGCTCCTGTGTTTCAGCTAAGTAGTCCTTGAGCAAATACTATTCTCTCTCCAATGAGGACAACCTCCCTTTCCCAGCCCTCCCACTCTGCAGAGAGAAACCTAGTCTATCACAGAGTCATGGGAACTTCCTCCTCCCTGAGCACTGGGTTAGGGAGGACTCCTCCTTCCATTCCCTGAACACCTGTGCACAGGTGTGAGCAGGAACACAGTTCTGGGATCCAAAACCCAAATTTTACATATTGTTGCTTCTAACCTGGGCAAGGAAGTTGGCTCTTCCTTGTATCTGATTGCCCACCTTCAAACTGGGAATGATTACTTCTGTCTTCCAGGGTCCGTGTGTGACACAGGAACATATAGACATGTTTTGAGAATGTGGAGTGGGCCTTAAACTCTCTGACACCCCTGTCAGGTCTCAGTCCTCAGCTAAGGGATTTCTTTACTGAGAGTCCAGGCACACTCTCCTTGCAGGGCTCAGAGATACCATATTCTAGAAGTTGGCAAGCTCAGTAGTCCACACACTGCCCTAGGAGAGGCCCTTGTCTCCAGCTGTGAAGGACACTGTTTGGGCAGGAACCACAGCCTTAAACCTCAAGGATCCAACTGGCCACACTTCCAGTCCAGCTACCACAGGCTGATCCGAAAAGACCCCCCGCCCTGAAGTCCTAATCCCACCCCCAGTGTCCAAGTCTGCTCAGGCAGCCATGACAAAATACCAAACTGTGTATTGTCTCCTAACCACAGAAAAGTCTTTCTCATACTACTGGAGACTAGAAGTCTGCATGCAGGATGCCAGCATGGTAACACTCTGGGGAGGGCTTTCCCCCACCAATGTCTGTGTTCTCCCATGGAGGAAAGGAGATGGAGATAGGCAGTGAGTGAATGAGCTCTCTGGTATCTTTTTAAATAAAAACACTAGTCCTGGGCTGGCAAGATAACTCAGTA
Organism: Neotoma lepida; assembly: GCA_001675575.1. Lineage (NCBI taxonomy): Eukaryota > Metazoa > Chordata > Mammalia > Rodentia > Cricetidae > Neotoma > Neotoma lepida. The sequence continues at coordinate 74,448 of LZPO01066464.1, read as the reverse complement.
AAATGCCTGCCATGCAAGCCTGCTGAGCTGTTTGATCCCTAGAATGCATATATNTATATAAAGGGAGAGGGAGAGCACTGACTCCAGAAAGTTGTTCTCTGACCTCCAGTTTGCACTATGGCATATGAGCTCCCCATCACACTCATATCACATTTTCTGATGGTGATGGTGGTGATGACGATGACAATAATAATAATAATAATATAATATAATGATAATAAGAACATTATCTGGGCCCCATCCTTGTAACCACAACCAAACCTAATCGCTTCCCAAAGCCCTACTCCAAGTACTATCACAGTAGGGATTAGGGGACCAGTTTATGAATTAGGGATTGAGGACATAGTCCAGTGAGGAGCATGAATGAGGGGGAAGGGACTGCCTTCACTTCAAGATGCCCTGGAGGTCCTCAGCTTTAGAACACATGAGCAGAGTGCGATGGTCTGGAGGATATCTCAGTGTGGATCTTCTCAGTTTGAGAAAAAGGCTTCTACAGAGGCACCAAAGGGTCAGCTTCCCCCATTGAAACCATCATGTTAGTGGTTGGCCTTGGGTCACCTTCTTGGCAGACCGTCTTTATGGCCATATCCCTCTGGGTTCAGGTGTGTTTTAATTACATTATATGTGGAGTTCAGAACCAGAACCAGGGTTGCTATCTGTCTTTGCTGCTAAAGTCTGAGTACACAGGGCACATTACCCCACAATTCCTGCAATCCCCACATCAGGTACAACTCACCTGGTATAGAACTTGGATGTGGAAAACACAATTTGTTCAGTGTACCAGNACCCCAAAAACCTGAGCTATGCTCTGAAACCTCTAGCCATCCTGGTCACAGATGACAGACCCCATTCACAATGAGGCTTTAATTAAATGTGTGACCTGCCTCCTCCCATGTGAATAAAAAAGGGAAAGGCATTTCTTTTCTTGTTTTTTTTTTTAACTTTTTTAAAGATATATTTACTTATTTTATGTATATGGTGCTCTATCTGCATGTACAACTTTATGCCAGAAGAGAGCACCAGGTCTCATTATAGATGGTTCTTACCCACCACGTGATTGCTGGGAATTGAACTCAGGAGCTCTGGAAGAGCAGTCAGTGCTCTCAACCNCTGAGCCACCTCTCCAGCCCCAAAAGGCATTTCTTTGAGTAGAAGATGTTTTTTTTTTCCTGCTTCCTGAGACTTCTAAGCCTTCTACCCCATTTTACTTCAGCACTGATAGTAACTGAGTGTGACTCATCCCCTGCTGGAGTCTCAACGCTTGCTTATTAAGCACTGGTCCTTTGTCCTTATTCTCTCAAGTCTTCGCCTGTGGTTTGCCAGGTGCTGGTCACTCCTGGGATTGAACCTAATTCAATTTCTGCCCCAGCACTGGTTCAAGTTTCTCTGGAAGAGATATTTAAGATGTGTCACCCAATCTGGTTGGTGACCACTGGGATTTGGGCAGAATTGCCACAAGAACGTGGAGTAGGGGACTCTCCCAAGTCCAGGGAAAGATGTTTAATTGACACTAGAGACTCAGTCAGGAGAGACAGCCATAGTGCAACATAAGAGCTTCCAGACATGGGCAGCAGCATGTGCAAGTCCATGGTCTGGAAAGGCCACAGGGAGGTCAGTATACTGAGTGTCAGAGGGAGCCACAAGAGCAGGTGGGAACTGTCACCTGAAGCATGGAAAGTGACAGGAAACTTTCTGGAGCCTACCTTGATCAAACTATTAGTTTGTCTTCCAAGAGCCTAACCAGACTGATTAGCCCCATGGAGCTGAGATGACCAGGAAACACAGAGGGGCTAGATCTGTGACCTACCTGGGTCAGTAAAGCCAAGACAAGTCACATCTTCAAGTTAAGAAGCCTTGAGAAAGTCACTTCTGCTTGCTGGCCACCTGTTTCCTCATCTCTAAAACGGAGTTAGACCAGCATATTTCCAAAGTCCTTTCTAGCCTCCAAATATATAGTAGTGGGCACATGTCACTGTTTCACAAATGTTTGCTAAACAAGTACAGTCGGGGTGGACACTATTTCCATAGACTGGTGGCTGCTCTAGTGGGGAGTCAGAGATGGTAGCTGTTTTCCTTTCTTGAGGAGGCCCTGAAGTGCATCCCCACAGTGGAGTATCATCAGCTCTGGGAGAAGCTGAGGTCAAGCTGGTTTCCAGAGTGGTAGGTAGGATGCACTAGAGCCTGTGGGCAGGAAGTGAGTTCTGTACATGGTTAGCATTCCGCAAATGCTTGCTAAACCAGCTGGAAACTCTAAATTCTGCATCTCATGTCTGATGTCAAAGCACTTTTCAGAACACTAACTCCTTCCAGCTTTGTTGACTGTAACATACTTTTCTTTCTTGGGCTGGGTCCACTCCCTGTTAGCAGCTCTCCTCAGCAGGTATCCCACAACTCTGGCATCTCCCAACATCTTGGGGTCTCCAACACAATCTAGACTTCACCTTCACAGCTTTATGCAATGTCCTCTCTGGGTCCCCATGCAGAGACACCCTTGACACATGCCTGNCCTCAGTGACTTTTCTTAGCTAAGGAAGAGATTCCACAACCCCTCTCTTGTATCCTTGACTCTAAAGCCAGAACCATGTGGCCAAAGCTGCCAAGCTCTGCTGCTTGTTGGGGCTGGAACTTGACCCCCTCCTTCAGTTACATTTGCAATGGCTTTCTGTTGATGGTTTCCTTCACTGATGAAGCTTTCCCTTAATTCCTTGTCACAAGTTGGAAGCTTAGCTGGATGAGGTCTTGCCCTGAGGTCACCACTCCCTTTATTCCATTTTCTTTAAACTTGTTATCTCCTTGAGCACAGGACTTGAGCACAGCTCCATTATACTTCCTGTGCTCCTTTTCTCCTCAAACTGTACATTTTGTATTTCCCTTTGTCTAGCTTGCTCCTTTCATCATAGATCTGCATAAGAGTGATTACTAATAACCACATGACACAGTTAATATTAAGCNCTCTTGAAATCTCCTCTGCCAACACCATTAACAAAACTCTTGAATTTAGCCTCAGGCAGATTTTTTAGGACAAGCACAAAAAGCGGCCACAATATCACAAGAATAGTCTCTAAGTCACTTCTAATATTCTTCCTTATGAATCCTCATGAACCAGGCCATTATAATCTACATTGCTCTCAGCACCACTGTCTACTATGCTCCTACTAATATGTCCCATTATGCCCTGCTTAAAGCATTCAGCTGCTTTCCTAATCCAGAGTCTCAAAGTCTACATTCAGCCAACAAGCAGCACAGCCAGACTGGGGGATTCTACTGCTCAAAACATCCTGTGACTGCTCTTCTCCCTCAGACATGTCCTGCCTACTCCTACCATGCTGACTCCATGCCTTCCTTGCAACATGGTGAACATAATCTTGCAACTGCAGTGTGCAGATGCTCTTTCTTGCCCAGACACCAGCACTTACCTCCTCTTCATCTCTAGGGCTAAAATGTCAAGCCCCAACCCAGCAAGCAGCCACTCTCTGTCCCTCTTGTCTTCTTTCTCCAAGACACTTTCTTCCCTACTGAGAAGACATGCTTGTCTATTGTTTGTCTTCCATGCCCTCATATACTCCTGACACCCACTGCCAAATGCAAAGTCCCATGGAAGAAAAACCATTTTTTTACTGGTTGTTCTGTCCTTAGTGGCTAGAACAATGCCTGGCCCACAATAAGAACTCACAACAAATTTGCTTACTATCTAGGTGTGTTGAAGTTTACCTTAGCACTCAGGAGGCTAAAGCAGAAGATCATGAGTTTGAGTTCAAGCCCAGCCTGGGCTACATAGGGATATCCTGTCTCAAAACAACAACAAAGAGTTTTGCTGTGTTTGAAGAAATGAATGAATCAGCTAAGTGTTCTGCATACATATGTAGATCTGTAGAAAAGTTGGTATTAGACTTATTCTCTCATGGTCATAGACATTTACATCTCCTTTTGGGAACTGTCTTCTTCTGTTCCCTTTTTCCTGTGGAACTGGATATTTTGCTTTATGTATGTGCTTTGTATATATAAAAAATTTTTGCTCATAGTTACTTTCTATCCTGCAATGAACTGTGTGGGAAAAGACACTGTTTTAATTTAAGATGTCTGGAATGTCTTTTATGAATGACTAGGTCACTAATCTATGAGTAATTTTCTTCTGTTTCTGTAATTTTAATCAGAACTGGACTCTTGTGCTTTGGGGAACCATGGTTGTGAACATTCATGTGTAAGCAGTGAAGACTCATTTGTGTGTCAGTGTTTTGAGGGATACATCCTCCGTGACGATGGGAAGACTTGCAGAAGTAAGTTTGCTAGTGCTAGCTCATATGGCCATGCCTGAGATCTACCATTTCAACTTTGGTGTGAGACAATTACTCTGAACAGTCAACACCACACAATCAAATGTCATGTGGTGTCTGGGTGGGATCCTGGGACAGAAAAGGGGGTGCTGTGTAAAAACAAAGTAACTATATATATTAATGATATGTTTTAGTAAATAATAACCTCTCAAGCCAGGTGTGGTGTTATATGCTTTGATTCCCATTACTCAGAAGGCAGAGAGACGTAGGTGATCTTTGTGGATTCAAGCCCAATCTGGTCTACATAGCAAGTTCTAAGCCAGCCCTACATAGTGAGACCCTCTCTCAATAACAACATACTATGCTGGGCCTGGTGGTATACCCCTATAATCCTGGCTACTTAGAAGGCTGAGGCAGGAGCATGGCAAATTCACAGACTTCCTGGGCTGTAGGCCATACTGGTCTCACTAAGTTTACTAAGACACTGTCTCAAAATAAAAAAATAAAATAAAAATGGAGGGCTAGAGAGATGGCTTAGTGATTAAAAACACTTGCTGCCCTTCCAGAGGACATGAATTCAGTTCCTAGCATGCATAACTCCAGTTCCACAGGATCTGACACCATCTCCTGGCCTCTGCAGGCAACTGTACTCATGTGCACATACCCATACACAGACACATAAATAAAAATAATAAATAAATAAATAAATAAATAAATAAATAAATAAATAAGTGGTCTGGGGATGTAGCTTCATGGTTAGCACCTGCCAGGCACACACAAGGCTCTGGGTTCAGTCCCCAGTACCCCAATAAATAACAATAACAATCAAAGCAGAGTGTGCAAATCTGGGCAAATGGTTCTCATCTCTGTCAGCCTTCTTTTTCTCAGGCTTCTCAAAGCTCTTCCCAAAAAGCTGTGAAGAAAAGATGAGTACCTGGAATCATTACTCTTATTTCCAGACAGGAAAGCTAAGAATTATGTGATATTCCTAACTCATGGATTATGCCAGAACCAAGGCAAGATTAGATCCCAGTGCTGCTGATCTAAACTGAAGCTTTCTCCTATGTAATCATACACTTGATCCGAGGCCGTGTCTGCAGACAGCTGAGGTCATGCTGGTGAGCGGTGATGGCAATGACAGTGAGAAAGTTTGAAGATTTAACCCAACCTCGAGCCACCAAACTTCATCCCCAGTTTTATCTTCCTACTCAAATGGCACTTGAGTCCAGAGGCCAAAATGGATGGATCTTCCAGGGCGAAGTCCAAGTAGACTTTATGTTGGTACAGTTGTTTTAATCATTGTGCTCTCCTCAGGGAAAGATGTCTGCCAGGCTGTAGACCATGGCTGTGAGCACCTCTGTGTGAACAGTGGCGAATCATACATCTGCAAGTGTCTGGAAGGATTCAGGCTGGCTGAAGATGGGAAACGCTGTAGAAGTGAGTAGCCTGTGTGAAGAGCATATACCCTGGGTATAGCGTTTCACTTCCTTCTTAGTCTTCCTTTGTAGACTTGTTTTGTTTTGTTTTGTTTTGTTTTTCGAGACAGGGTTCCTCTGTGTAGCTTTGGCACCTTTCCTGGAACTCACTTGGTAGCCCAGGCTGGCCTCAAACTCACTGAGATCTGCCTGCCTCTGCCTCCAGAGTGCTGGGATTAAAGGCGTGCGCCACCACCCGGCTCCCTTTGTAGACTTTTTAACGTCACAAACTCAGATTCCAACTTTGGGTGCTCTGAAACTGTTTCCAAGGGGTCAAGTCAGGAATGTCTCAGTGGTAGTCCTAAGTCGTCAGGCTCTTGCTTCTGTTTTCTTTCAGCTCTTGGCCTTCTGCATGGTGGTTGGATGGGTGCGCAGGGCTTAGTGCAGTGCCTCGCAAGGCGATGGGCAGAATTAGAACCATTGGTAGCAATGACTACCAGGACCAAAAAGATAATTTCAGTGCTTTTTCTTCTTGGCAGACCATATACGTATGGTGAAGGATAGGAGAGGGGCTGCAGGGAGGCTCTGTGGGTTTTTTAGTGTTAGGAGGGACTTCAGAGATGGCTCAGTTGGTAAAGTGCTTGCTGTGTAAGCATGAGGACTTGAGTTCAATCCCCAGCACCCGTGTAAAAGCAAACGTGACAGAGCACACCTATCACCTCAGTGCTAGGAGGGGATTACGGGAGGGTCCCAGACACTTGCTGGTCAGCCAGTCTGGTTGAATTGCCTTGTCTCAAAAAATAAACTGCGTAGTAACTGAGGAAGACACTGACCTTTGGCCTCCACAAGCATGCACACACACACACACACACACACACACACACACACACACATACAAACACACATACACACACAAAACCAGGATTCTCCAGAAAAATAGATAATAGTGTTTATGTGCTGGAGGCGTTTGTACATGCTTGTGGCTAAAGGAAGAAAGAGGGAGAAAAAGAAAGGGAAATTCACTTTAAGGAATTGGCTCATAGGATTGTGGGGGCTGGTAAGGCGGATGTCTGTAAGGAAGGCTGGAAACCCAGTAGAACTGCTGTTCAGATGAAGAGAGCCTTCCCTTTCTCTGGGAATCTTAGCCTTTTACCCTCAAGACCTTCCACTGATTGGACGAGGCCCACACACACTATAGAGGGTAGTCTGCTTTACTGAGTAAAATTTAAATGTTAACCTCACGTACTTTCACAGCAATGTCTAGACTTACATTTGACAAAGCAGCTGGCACCATAGCCCAGCCAAAGTTTACATAAAATTAGCCATTATGCCACCCAAGAGCAGCTCAGTGAGGTGAGAATACAGGCATAGACTTTCTCCCCATTCTAGATGGGAGTAATCTTTAGGGCCTGGGGTTGATAATAGCTACTTGTTTTTGACACTGCTGCAGTGTCCTTTCTTGGTTAAACAAAGTAAGTTCATTGCTTTTGAGGTTGCTTTATGTGCAGGTTTCACACAGACTCCCTTGAGACCATGGGCATTCCACATGTCAGCAAAGCTGAGTAGGATAGCTCATCAGGCATTCTTCTGCAGGGGCACAGCTTGTATCTAGTGAGAGGCTCCGTGACCAAGTCATGCTGTGGGCGGGACCTCACTGCACTGTCGGGCTTCTAGCTGCACACTGTGCGGCTTCCTTCATGGAGACCACGCTTCGCTCCTGTCCACCTGTCTGCCTGAGCCATAGTTTTCTATTCAGTCAGCGTGTGTTTTGGCCAATACACTGAACAGTTATGTAAAAGGCACTATTTCTAGCTTTGCAATTTGATCCCTAAATTAAATCTCACAATTTCCTTCCATCTGTCTCTGGATGAGGGCCCATCGGGGCTTCTCAGCCATGGGTCCATAGCTCATGCATCTCCACTAGTTTGGTTGGCCATCTCTGCACACCCTCCCATCATGACCTCTTAGTCCCTTGCTCATAGAGGGCCCCCTGTCTCCCATCGATAGGGCTCCTGGAGATCGGTTAAGTGTCCTCATCTGTCTCCATCAATCACTGGATGAGGGCTCCATGGTGGCAGTTAGGGTATTCATCCTTGTGATCACTGGATCAGGGCAGTTCAGGCACTATATCAATTATTTCCAGTGGTCTAAAGTGGGTTCATCCCTGTGGACTCTCCTGGACTTCCCTAGCACTCTGTTTCTCCCTATTCCC
>LZPO01066464.1:46315-61656 GCA_001675575.1 Neotoma lepida | reverse complement strand
TCTGTGTAGCTTTGCGCCTTTCCTGGAACTCACTCGGTAGCCCAGGCTGGCCTCGAACTCACGAGATCCGCCTGCCTCTGCCTCCCGAGTGCTGGGATTAAAGGTGTGCATCACCACCGCCCGGCTAGGGAAGAATCTTTGCCTCCCAAAACAGATTAGNCTTTTACTGGACTCATTGAAACTAGCCCACCTTATATCTCCTGCAAATTGCCCAAAGGCTGGTAGGAGCAGATATTTAGTTCTTTGAGTCAGCCAGGTTTATCCAAAGTAACATCTTCCTAATAAATTCAGTCACCCTGGGTATGGCTGATACGACCTTAACTAGTCCTTGCCCTTTTGTAGGAAACCACGTGCAAATCACTTGTGCCCAGACAAATATGCCAAACTCAGCTATTCATACAGACTCAGAACAAAGTGTCCCCTCGCCCACTGGCTTTCAGGGCCATTCTAAAATGCACTCTCTAGTCTAGCAGATTATCCAGAAAAAGACCCCAATGCTGAAAATTGTTGGAAGTCAAGCAGAGCTCAGTTGCTTGTTTAACTTTCAAATGGTGGAATAGAGTCTAAAGACTAGCTTGACTTAGAAAAGGTTTTATAGCAACTTCATATCCCTTTTGAAATCTAAGGTACATTTCTTCTTTTTCCTGACTGGGATTTCCAATATCTGCAGACTCACTTAGCTTCCCATTTCTGCTCAAGATGATGCCCCCCCACCCCCTAAGAGAAGTGGGCAGAAGGCAGCTCCACTGGTCCCCAAGACACTTAAGATTCTCCTTTGGAGAAGAAACCATCCGAGCACTCAGAAGGCTGAGGCAGGGGAATTACAAGTTCCAGCCCAGCCTTATCTATTTTATAAGAGCCTGTCTAAGGTCATAATTTGACCTGCCTAGAACTTTCCCAGGAAACCTCTCATTTTAATAAGCTGAGAGACTTTTCCCTACTATCTAGAAGGCCAATTCAGGAAGCTGCACATTTGTTACATGACCCCCTCCAAAGCTAATCAATAGCTGTCTACCCTCTTCTAGATGCTGCATCTCTAGGATCTTTTGTTCATAGGTCCAAAATACAAATGCTGAAAAATATAAAGGGGTGCTGGCATTGATNCTTCAAATCATATCACTTAATATCTGACTTCGGGCATAGCACAATGTCCAGACCCTGGGAATGAAACTATATATTCTAATTTCTGCTGCCTAGGTATCACTATGTATGCTGTTGGGGTAGGAAAAGCCATTGAGGAAGAGCTACAAGAGATTGCCTCTGAGCCCACCGACAAGCATCTNTTCTATGCAGAAGACTTCAGCACAATGGGGGAGATAAGTGAAAAGCTGAAGCAAGGCATCTGTGAAGGTATTGTAGGATGTGTCTAGGGTCGGCCTTAGCCACAGGGCAGCATGAACCCAGAAAATCCTCAAACCATTCCTTTGGTACTTAGAAAACGCCTCCCTGCTGACTAAGACAAGTGATACCTGGGAGACACTATGGCCAGAGAATGAAAGACAGGTGAAGACAAATGTGGTCGCAACCNTGTCTTAAGCACTTAGCCTGTGCCGAACAGCATACTAAATGTTAACATGTTGTTCTCAACCCTTAAACCCTAGAGAAGTGATCATCTAAGCAGGAAGTCGTTGTTAAAAGAAACAAGAAGTACTATTTCAGAAAATTTGTGCAAACAGATGTCTATCCTTACAAACTCACCTAAAGAATACCTTTCTGCAGGGACTTCTACTTATACAATTTCATAGACATTTTATGTAGTTTTTCCAGTTCACTAATTAATCCAATTATGCGTACACATAGGAATTCTATCTATTTCCCCTTTTATTCACATGCTGGGTTCAGACACCCTTAAAATCCAACCTAAATGATGCCTTATTCTTCTAAAGCAAAGAACCCTGGGGTGAAGCGGAGATCAAGGGTTTGGAAAGCCTTACAGATTCCCAAGGGTGGAGCTTTGCCTTTGGCTCTTTCATTCCTAGTGAAATGTCTCAGGCAGGGCCACACGGATTGCACTGGATCTTTTAGTAACTTTTTTTCTGCCTTACCTTTTTGATATGACACAGGGAGGGGAACATTCTTTACATGTAATTTAAGTCTCTTCCGGGAGATAACTGCTCTACCATGGTCATATATCATCACAGAATCTTTGGTGTTACCAAGTAACACCAAAAGACCCTGGGTTCTAACTGTGTCCTAAAGAGCACGTGTGAAACTGTCACTCCTTTTGGCCATCTCTTTTCACTCAGCTCTAGAAGATTCTGATGGAAGACAGGACTCCCCAGCAGGGGAACCACCAAAGCAGGCCCACCAGCCAACAGGTGAGCTTTCAAAGGCAGTGTGGTCAGCCTTCATTGGAGCCTTCTGCCTCAGCCACCCTTGCAGATACAAGTTGTACAGTGACCATAGATTTAAATGCCAGCTAAGGCCCTTTTCTTCTGACACACAGGAAGGACTTACTCTGTCCTTTAAACCATATACGGTAGCTACCACCTCTGTTGACAGTCTATGTCACTGTATGTTTTAGAGCAAAGCATGGCTGCTTTAGACCACAATAGTGTGAAGCAGGTTTGAATTTGGTTTTCTATCTTTACAGAATCTGAGCCAGTCACCATAAATATCCGAGACCTACTTTCCTGTTCTAATTTTGCAGTGCAACATAGATATCTGTTTGAAGAAGATAATCATTCTCAGTCAACACAAAAACTCTTCCACTCAACAAAATCTTCAGGTAATCCAAGCGAAATATCACTATTAGAAAAGCTGCAGCAGCTTTTGGCTTGTCAGCAGACTTAGCTTAAAGTAGAAAATAAAGGGAAAATTAAGTAAATAACTAAAAGAAGCAGGAGTAGTCTTGACCCCTAGTATGCAAGGAAAGTCTCTTAAAGTGTTTGAAGCCACCACAGCCCTTTCCCAGCATTTACTTCCCTGGATCTGGATGCACGGAAAAGGCTGACCATTTCTTTCATGATGGTTTCCTGTGTACTGACTCAGTCCCGTTATTATGTGTCTGAGAAGTGTGGTGAAAGACAGAGGTGAACTCTTTCCATCTGCTTTCTCAGGAAGCCCTTTGGAAGAAAACCAAGACCAATGCAAATGTGAAAACCTTATAATGTTCCAGAACCTTGCAAACGAAGAAGTAAGAAAATTAACCCAGCGCCATATCCTTTTCCAATAGGATGCTCTGTATGTAACACAAAGAATATTAGCAAAACTTTACAAATAACTGTGTGGATTTCATCAGCAAAGCCAGCAACACTGAATCAGGAAAGGCCTTTTCTATAAAAGGCAGCCTGATAGGTGTTTGAGATTTGAGGTCAAGCCAAGCTTAGTGGCCACGGTCAAGCACTTGGTTGCCACCTGCTGGCTCATATAGGAAGAGTGGCATTAAAACCAACCAGGCAGTCTATTGCGTAAGTGGGGAAGCACTTTCCTCTGTACGAGGATGGATAAGCACTAGGAATGAAGTGCCCCAGAGATCTATGTCTAGGCAGAGTATGTTGTAGAATGAAGAGGCTTCAAGCTCAGTCTAATCTCTAAACCTTCAACCCTAACCACACAGAAGCTGCATGTATGTGCAGATTTTGAAGAACTGGGTGTTCCCCGTTTCTTTTTGGCAGCTGAGATCCTTTCAATTACTACTCTAGGAGATGAAAATTTCTACCAAGAGAACAGGACCCAGTGATTCATTTAAGCAAGAATGCATGGGAATGGCAGAGTGATTGGTGCTTTTACACAGTGAACACACTGCCAGCTGCTCTGAACTTAAAATTACAGCTTACTAAAGCTGGCTGATACAAATCTCATTGAGTATCAACTAGTCCATAGAGAAATGGCTTAATTCTGAACTACCCCTGTGCCAACAGGCTAAGAACAGCAAATAGCAATTCTCCGTCGGGGTGGGGTGGGGTGGGGTGGGGTGACTGGTTCCCTATGTGGAGTTCTGTGGACTAAGTCTTCGTGACAGTAGATAATACAGATAAATCTGGGCTGTCATTCTGCCACAGGGGCAGATAGGAGGAATTATGGGGCCTAACTCTACAACTTCTTTCTGTCCCTTCCTACTCCACTTATGAAGGGTATCTATTAAGAAACTACATGTGAAAGAGAATAAAAATTCATGGCCACTCACTCCTTAGCTTTTGGCCTTACCTACCATCAGTGAACCCCACTNTCACACCTCTTCTGACTTCCCTTTACTCTCTAGGGCATAATCCTTTCATTTTTCTTTACATATCCCAAATTATCAGTTAGCTCCCAGAGGGGCACTGTGGTAAATTATAAGCAACATGGGTGTAGTTAGAAAACCTTTTTGGAAAATCTTAAGGAAAAGCCAAATTCAAACTGAAATATCTGGCTTTGATGTTTTGGAAATGAGCTTAACATGAACTATATTTTATATTGTCCTAATGGCATGTGTTAAATGAATTACTATAAATGCACAAGGGTTTTTAAAGACCAAACAGTTTGCTTTTAATCCCAACTCCTTTTTGTATAACTTTTAGTACTCAAATCAAATTGTACTTGATTGCATGCAAGCTGAAACAGGCATCCAGATTCCTCTTCCTTAATTTGTGATTTACTAGAAGAAATGACACAAAGAATGGAAGCCTTGGAAAACCGCCTGCGATATAGATGAAGACTAGAAATGCTTTTATGTATTTGTACGCCATCATAAAAAAAAGATTCCAGAAAAGAGAGAGCCTCAAAGCTCACACCAGTTAAATCTGTAAAGCAAAACACAACCAGTACAGAAGACACTGGACTGCTCTACAAAGAGAAAATGGAGACACCAAGGTGTCTAAAATCGATACTGGGGGATGGTGGATCCTTCTGAACCCTAAGTTTACCATGAGAATAAATAAGCTGTGCAGTGTTCTATGATGTACTGTGGGTATGATTCGCTTCTGCCTCTTCCTGCCTTAGCACTGAAATCTCATTTGACAAACAACTTAAGAGTCTCAATTCTGCAGAAAACTGACTCCACAAATTGCTACTTTTGTATTATAATTTACCTTGATATATACGGACATATACATAAGTCATGGGACCAATGTTCTGTAATAAGTTGAATTTTTATACAATATTAAAATTTGCCACTACAGAAAATGGTGTCGAGTAAAATTCCTAGGTTAAAGTTGAGATGGGGTCTTGCTATTTGCTCAGGCTGCCCCCAACTCTCAATTGCCTGCTCCAGTGTACTGGGAATACAGGCACACAGCACCAAGCCCCATCTCACTTCAACTTTAAATATGAAATATGCATAGATGAAAAAAGACCAATATAACCAGAAAAGAGAAAAGCAGGTTTAGATAACAGCTTTTTTTTTTTTAAGGTCATCACCTTGATACAACCACTGTCTAGCTAGTGATGGTTACCAATGTAGAAATACAGGCTCTTGCACACTGCTAGCAAGATTGCAAACTGGAACTGCCATATCATTTGCTATCAAACCAAATGGTTTTTATCACATACATACAGGAGAGACCTGCAGAAGAGTGTCACTAAGCAACAACTAGAAATAGCCTAAACATCAGAACTGCTTCACTGGATAGTCTATACCACAGAAATACTATTCATTTACAGAAATTCCCCAAATCCCTACCAAGCCATGGTGAATCCCAAAACTTAAGTTGTTTAAAACAGGATCTCATGTGTCCTGGGCTAGCCTCAAACTTATGTAACTGAGAATGACCTTACATCCTGATGCTTTTGCCTCACTCCTGAGTGCTGAGATTACAGGAATGTGTTACCATATCCAGTTTATGTGGTGCTAAGGAGTGAACCCAGGGCTTGTGCCTGTGAGAAAAGCACTCTATAACTGACCCACATCCCAGTCCTGTGATCAACTTTAAATGACAATTTAAATGACACAATGAAAAATTGGGAGACAGAGGCAGGCATACCATTGTGAATTCGAAGCCAGACTGATCTACAGAGACCCCACCTTAAAAAAAAAATGACAATGACAAAGTGACAAATGACAAAAAAAAAATGACAAAGTCTAGCATCTCAGTAGTAATTTCTATGAATTAACATAATTAGCTACTCAGGGATATATGTATATTAAGTATAGGGGAACTCAGAATATCACCTCAAGAAAGCACTTAGCAGCTTTAGGAAGGCACATAGATAAAATAACATCCTTCCCACCAAAGCCACTAAATTTTAGGATATGAATCTTTTATATTCAAAATACCTTAAATAAGTTTATACTGATACTTCAAGGGTTTTCACTGAATGTCCTCTCACAGGGGAACTGAGTGGAAAAATATTTCCTAGGCCTCAACCTTATCTGAACTTCTTCCCAGGTGTTAATGTTGTAACTCAAAATAAGTGTTTTCATTACAAAAGATTGATTTGGATAACAAAGATTGAGGTATAAGCTACTCCCATACTGTTTCNGGTTAGCTGTTCTGTTCAAGCTCCCTCTAGTGGCACAAAAGTGTCCCTACCCCTTTCTCCTACTTGGTATCACACAACACACTCAAAAGTTTAGGGGGGTGGGGGATGGACACCTGAAGCCAGTGCATCCCACTTTAGAGGTCAGGGACTGGATGCAGTAATTGTTTGACACCAAACTGGGTTCCCAGCTCCCACATCAAGCAGCTGTGCTCAGTTGCTGTCTCTTATACACATCTAGATGTGTATAAGAGACAGCCTGAAGCCAGTGCATCCCACTTTAGAGGTCAGGGACTGGATGCAGTAATTGTTTGACACCAAACTGGGTTCCCAGCTCCCACATCAAGCAGCTGTGCTCAGTTGCAGTAACTCCAGCTATAAGGGATCCACCACCTCATCTGGCATGCATACTTACGTGCAGACACATGGCAAGTCTTTAAAAAATTACATTGTTCATTCTGATGTGTGGCGCTGGTTTTAAAGTTCCTTATGACAGTTTTAATGATTAAATTATGGACAGTTGAATTCAAGATATTTAGCTTTGCTACTGTCTACATCAACTGTCCCCAGCATTGCTTTTGCCAACTGAAGCATTTTGTTTTCCATTTCATTGCTGATTCTGTAAGCCTGCATTCTTCTGTACAATCAGGTTCACAAGGATGGGTTGTCAGAGAATTGAGTACATTCACATTTAGCTCAAAACATTTTTTTCTCCTTTGGTTTTCAGAGACAGGGTTCCTCTGTGTAGCCCTGGCTGTCCTGGAACTCAAGAGANCCGCCCGCCTCTGCCTCCCAAGTGCTGGGATTAAAGGCGTGCGCCACCACCTGGCAAAACATTTCTCATATACATACTCTTTTTTTTTAAGCAGGGCTGGAGAGATGGCTTGGTAGTTAAGTGCACTTGCTGTTCCCGCAGAAGACCCAGATTCAGTTTTGAGCACCCACATAAGTCACAACCATCTCTAACAGCAGTTCCAGGGAATCCATCACCAGCACCTGGTGCACTTAAATTCATGTAGGCGATACACTCATACAGATAAGTAAATAAATCTTTGTACTGGAGATATGGCTCAGCAGTTAAGAGCACTTGTTCTTGCAGATGATCACATCTAGTAACTCGTCCTAGAGAATTCAATGCCCTCTACTGGCCACCACAGGCACCAGGGATGCTTGTAATATACAGACGTAACTGCAAGCATTAACACTCACACACATAAATCTTCTAGAAAAATTTTAAGTACATGTGTAAGTGAATGCCATGTATGCCAAGTGCCCAGAGATTCTAGAAGAGGGTGTGCAACCCCCTCCCCCGCCACACACATTTTTAAATGCTCAGTATTAGCTATGACATTTTTATTCTTCAGCAGTCTCTGGCAAGATGGGGCTTAGGTGCGTTTATACGAAATAGATGAAGACAGAATGAATTCTTTGTCTTGACTCTCTGAACCAGATGGGAGACAGCAAATTAAATGGTAAATGTGTAAGATATTGAAATGTTACTGTTAACAAGACAAAATATTTTAAAAGCTCTGGACTAGACAATCACAAGTTTAATGGGGACTTGTTTTAGCACCAGAAAAATTTTTATATAGCATAAAGATGAAAATGCTGAGTCCTTGGGTCTCTAGGACCATAGTTTAATGAGAGGCAGGCAGATGTGACTAATACTACTTAAAAAAAAAAGGCTCAATTTTAACTAGGTGGCACCTAGCCTTGACTGGACTTGTCCTCAGATCAAATACAGGTAAGTCCAGAATGGGAGCAGGAAACCTTCTGCCACCATGGGTAAAAGTACAGCAAAGTTCCAGAGAAAACTTTTCCCTGTAACATGACTATCTTCCACATTATACAACTAACTCCATTCATGACTAGCCTAAAATTTGCTTTCTTCTCCACACACCATTGGCTGTAGCTGCCATTACATAATTGCAATTCTTTGTTTCTTAAATATTGTTTGAGCCTATACAACGGCTTGTCTCATGAGGAAGAGAATACTTCTAACCGGAATAGGTTAGACTTTCTTGCTATAGCAAGCTCAAATTGTGTCAGATAGTTTGTTCATCTGTCACAGTGTTGCTTGCAATTTTTAACATACTCAACATCTAACTTCTTTGGCACTTGTCTCTACACCTAACAGAAGTCCATTTGGCTAGAATTCCCTACAAGCTCTCATATTAAAGCAACCCAGCTGAAACCTTACTTTCATTTTAATTAGAAAAGAACACCTTAGAATGCCAACTTTTACCATCCCTGATGTAGCAGCACAATGGCACTTCACAGCTACTCCACAGAAACACACCCGGGGAAGGTATGTTTCCTATCACCTAGCTTTAAACTTTCATTTTAAACCCTTTCTGCAGACACAATAACTAGACAAAAAGTATGTATAAATGAAAACCCAAATTATCTTATACTCTACCTACAAAGCCCCAGAAACAACACATGCCTGTAGCCAAGTTACAACATACAAACTCCACAAATAGTACATCAGTATTTGTGCTTTGAAATTCTTCAGTTCACTATACATTAAGGAATTAAATAGGAAGTAGTTANTTTGGGGGAGTATAATTCAAAATTACTCAAAGAGCATGAAAAGTCCACTGCAAGCGACACACAAACTTTAACCAAGACAGACACTCTGCACCATGGAAATAACTCTAAAAAGCACACCTAACCAATCTGCATAAAAGACCTAATACCCGATTTTGAGCACACCAGTTTAAGTATGTAAACACCAAGAATTGAGAACACTTAAAATCCCCAACTCAGCTAGTACCTCTTAACCCGGAAACTTTCTAATTTAAAATCGGGGGCTTAGGGTTGCGGGAGAAGACACCATCTGGGGGTGTTGTTGCAACAAGATAGAAGAACCATAAATGAGAAAGGCTGGTTCTCTACAGTCCCTCCCCTCTGGACTGCTGATTACGAAGTGTTAGCACTGCTCCCAAACTGAGACAGGACAATGCAGCTCAGGTCACTCTCTGAAGTACATCCACCTTAGGTTAACTTCTGAAACCATTTAACACGTTACCTCGAAAGAAACCACCAAACTCCTCACTTGTCAAAAGGGGAGACACACCGAGTTATATAGCTATTAAGGATCATCAACTTTGACTCTGGATAGTATACAGAAGGCATCCTCAGCAGATGGAAGAAAAGCCTAAGAGGGAAGCCTTTGATACTCCTGAAGCTTCCTTCAAAAGCTTAGCAGATTACATATGGTATACATACCAAGCCCATTTGGTTCAGTATATAACTGTGTAACCAAGTCAGTACTCTCCCCCAAATTAGTTTCTGAGTCTCCCAAAGGATATTAACCTGTATAGGATAAGGGTCATATGGGACGATTTTAGGAACATTCACTTTTTAGAACTGAATGATATAAAACACACCTGGACAACCTGACACTATCAGCTAAAGCCCAGGCTTATTCTGAAGTTGTCCAAGCTTTCTTTCCACCACAAGCTCAGGGAAGAGCCTTCTGTTCTATACTTTCAGCAGCTTTTAACAGCATTTCACTTAATCCCCATGTTACATAGCTTTGGTCAGTCACAAATCTTGCCACACCAATGCCTCTCAAACATACCCAAATATACAATGCATATACCCCAAGACTAGAATCACAAGCCTGTCTTTACAGGGCTGGGAATAACAGCTCAGCAACAAAGCACTCTCTGTGGAAGTTTAAGGGCTGCAGCTCAAACCTCCAGGATCCATATAAAATAAGTGGTGGATGTGCTGGGTAACCAACCAGCCCGTGATTCCACCACTCAGGAGATCCCAAGAGGAAGTTGGCTAGCTAAACTAGCTGGAATTGCCAAATTCTATCTAGGTTTACGTGAGAGGCCATGCCTCGGTATGTAAGGTTAGGGTTAGGTATATAAGGTAAAGGAAAACACCTGTCAACCTCTAGCCTAAACACACCCACCCACAAAAAATACCAAATAACAAGGCCTTCTGATTAGATACATATTATACAAACACAAATGTGTATTTCAACATTGGAAATCTAAACTCTGAAACACCCCTATGGTCCCACACATTTCTTGAAGCGATACAGTTTACTATATCGCAATGTAACTTCACCTAAGTCTTGCCACCAGACCTTGTGGTTTCAACAGCTACATTCATGTGTAAGAGAACCAAAAGTTAGGAAGAAAACAACCCAAACAGACACAATGTTTTTAAAAGGAGCTCTGGTAAAGTTTTATTAACAAAAACTTTCCTGGTTTACTTTTCACCAGTCTGTTCTGGCATGCTTCTAATAATATCAGAATCACCTAGAAAATAAAAATAATAGTTTTACAATTCATGTAATGGCAACAGAACATATTCTTTAGCTAGGGAGGCAGATTAGCACTATCTGCAAATTATTACAGTGTTTGCTGTCACTTAGAATCTCAGCCACCGTACAATCATACACAACAATCACAATAAATCAGATCTGGCTTGTCACCAGCATTGAGAAAACCAGACTTAGGTAAAGAACCAGGTCTGGGGACACATGCATGGTCTTACTATAGCGAATGTCTAGCCTGTCCTGATTATCACAGAATCAGAACAGCGAGAATATTCGCAGTATTCTACAACTTCCAAGCTCAAAACACAAGGCTGTGTATTTGTAGGCACTCACCCCAAATTGTTTATTCCTAAGCAACAAAGATTACTTTTTATTTCACCTGCTATTTCCACCTTCTAACAAACTACTAAATGCCTCATTAATGAAATTTATAATTTTCATTAATTTAAAATATTTTTGTATTTACACCAAAGCCAATTACAATGTACTGGCATGCATCAATTCTCTACAAAATAAAATTATGGCATCTCTCTTTCAATATTAAAGTTCTAATAATCTGAACTCAGGCATCAAAGCCACTGTCTAGTAAGAATATTAGAAAGGAAGAAAATATTTTATGATTTAAAAAGCATACCTGGGTCAATGATAGCCAGTGTGCATACTCTGTAGTATTTTCCACATGCTGTGCCCAATTCAATGTTATTGCCACTGTAGTGATGGACACCAGTTTTAGCCAACATGGCATAGTATTCTATTTCAGATTTCCTTTGGGAACAACAAAATAGTCAAATAAATACCACACCAAAGTACTGATAGATGGTTACGACAGTAACCCAATCACTTCCAAGTGTAGCTTGCAAATTACCCACTGAATAATCATTTTGTTTGGGTAGTATTCAATTCTAAGTATGTTGTATTTGTGTTTCAAAATTACTAAATAAGTTTAAAATGGGTAAGGTACTTAAAAAAACTAAGAGAGAGAAAGAGAATGACTGTAGGTTAGTAGAAGTGGTTGTAACAGACATTTAAAAATGTTGGCTGGGATAGGTAGCTCAGTAAAAGCTGGTATTGCTTACAAAAGACCCAAGTTCAGTTCCCAGCACCCAGCCAGCCATCTCACAACCACCTCACAACTCCTGCTCCAGGGGATCTGAGATACCCATTTCTAGATTCCCAAGGGCACATGCACTCATTCTCTCTCACAATTACAAATAAACTTAAAAAAAGTTAAACTTAGCAGTGTCTGAAACTTTGTAATTTCTCAAAGTTAACAATGAGTATTATGTATTCCATTTTAAAGAAACTAAGGCAAGTAAAAGTGAAGGGTAGGAAACCTAAAAAAAAAAGTTAAGCCTTCTTAACCACTAGCACCCTGAAGACTACATAAAGACTGATACTATTACTTAAAAAGTAAACACCTCAGTGCCAACTCAACGGACACAAATGGTTAAGATTTGAAAGTCCCACAAACCATCAATAGTGCCACAAGGAGCTTAAAAGAAATGGAACCTGAACCCCACCCTGGGCCCTCTGAGTCTGAGCTTATATTTAACAATGGATGTCTATATCATTACTATAAAAGATAGGTTAAAAATATAAACAACAAAAATCCCCCACAAAATTGAAGTAAGACCAAACACTCCGAATTCTGCCACTAAGGATAGACACCCTACACAAGAGACTGAAGTTCAACTGCCATAGAAAATCAAGGGGCTTATATTCTGCAAGTTTCTTTAACTTACTTACAATACTCACTAGGTTCAAGTTCAAGTAGTTAATTAAGAATAAACATATGTTCAGAAAATTGGACACTGCTAAATGGATGATTTTATACCTTCAACCTCCATAAACCAGCCAGAACTTTTCTAAACTAAAACAGGCACATGTAATGGAGTGTGACCTTCAAACCTAGAAGGATTATTTAAAAAAAAAAAAAAAAAAACAGGGAAGCACAAAATACGGAGAAAATATGCCCCTGTGCTTCCCTGAACGTGTATCGTTTGTATCGCTCCTGTCACGCACTGTGCTTCAAAGATACGTTTGCAGAAGAACACATACAAACAAAAACATCAGAAAGCAACCATCATAACCATTCCTCTCAATGCTGGATATTCGTCCACAATGAATTTACAGTCGGCCACGCACACCCGGGTTCCCNCCATTACCTCAAAGCTGGGCAGTTGTTGGCGAGGATCACTAATTTCGCTTTGCCCTGTCTGATCATCTTCAGAGTCTGTTTGTACCCCAGCACGTACTTTCCACTTTTCATAACAAGCTGGAGCCTGGAGTTGATCGACTCCAGAGACTTTTTCTACAACGCAAACATTTGAGACTTGAAAACTAGGTGCAGTCATCTCAAAACCAAATCCAGTCCCAGACTCCTGGAACTGAACCCTTTAATAATGCCTGCGAAGTCACAGCCTCTGGGATTCAGTTGGAAACCCTGGAACGTCGGCGGCACGCTGACGCCCCAGTGTGCTCACATCAACCCGCCCCGGCCCAGACCCGGCTCTCCACGTGAATCGGCTTCCGGGCCCGGTCCGCTTCACTCACCGTCTTCTTTGCGGCCACCATCTTCCTGCCTTAGGTGCGGGACAGCCCCCAACCTAGGACACAGAGAGGGCAGAAGAGAGGATTAGGATCCGGAGCGCCAAACACCAACCAGCGGGGCTCCCCGCGCCGCCCAATCCTCCGTCCAGCAGAGCTCACTCACCAAGACCAGCCGCCAAGATGGCCGGGGAACGAGAAAGGAAGGAGCTCCCACAATGCAAAGCTCTTCTAGGGGAACAGGGGACGCTGGGACCGGAAGCGGAAGTAGAAGTAGATCACACGCGGAAGGGCCCTAGCTAGGAGCGGACTGCCGCTGTCGGTTGCTATGGAGACTGGATTAGTTTGGTGGCGGGGATGCGCCTGGCNTCGGCTGCGGCCTACGGCTCTCGGCTTGTGTTCCGAAGCTGCGGGCTGAGACCGCGGAGAGCCGGAATCGGATGGCAGCTGGCGAGGACGGCCGAGGCCGCGGTGTGTGAGGTGGCGGCGACCAGGGTCTGGCAGCTGCTGAGCTGATCTCTAGCTGATGTCGCCTCGGGTGGGCCCTGGGACGCTGCTCTCCTTGCGTCTTCCCTTCCAGAGCGGAGGGAGCTCTGTCCACCCGCCGCCGATCGTGCAGGTTGCCGCTCGGTAGGAAACTTCCCCAGACGCTTTGCACAGGGACCGCAATAAACAAATCCAAACTCGGTGAGGTGGCTCAGCGGGTAAATGCGCTTCCCGCCAAGCGGATGAAATGAGTTCGAGACCCACGTGGTGGAAGGCGAGCCTACTCCAGCAGTTTGTTCTCTGATCTGCGCTTGGACGCACCCATTTGAATACAAAAGTAAAGAAGTATCCATAATAAAAATATTTTAAAATCTTTTTGCTGTGAAACTTGGACCGTCGTATAAATGTAACATGAAATATTCAAGGGGAATAAAAGGAATGAAAGCCTTTTCTACTTACTAGCACCAACCCAGGTCTGTTGAGAGTGTTCACCCGCTAAATGTGAGGACCTGAATTCTATGCCTAAAGCTCCCCACCCCAACCCCGCTAAAGTCTGGCGTGTTTGTGCACTCTTGTAATTCCATTTCTGGAACATGAACAGATCCCTGAGGCTAGCTGGCCAGCCAACCTAGCCTAATCTGTAAGCCCCATGTCCCAGTAAAAAATCTTGTGAAAAAATAAGGTGGACAACTACCGAGGTACTGAGGAAGCACACCAGAAATTGGCTCATGGCCTCTGCCCAACTGCACAAGCTTCCACACTAGCCAACATAAGCACAAAAAAGGAAGATGAGGTTAGTAAGTAAGCTGCATGGTGGTTTACTTTGCTCTGGAGGTTGGGTCAGAGAAGAACATTAACACCCCCTCCACACACCTGCCTAATAGTTTGTTTCTTTGTTTTTCGAGACAGGGTTTCTCTGTGTAACAGCTCTGGCTGTCTTGGAACTCTTTTCGTAGATCAGGCTGGCCTCAAACGCATAGAGATCCGCCTGCCTCTGCCTGGGATTAAAGGCTTGCGCCACCCTGACATAAAAATAATTTCAAAATATCCACGAGCCATGCGGTCCTGGTGGCCTATGCCTTTAATCCCAGGAGAGACAGACAATCTGTGTAAATTGACCTTAAATAAAACAAAAGAAGCTAGAAACTATATAACATTTACTTAACCATCATACACTCACACAGTATGAGATAGTAACTTTGTTATTAAGTTTTTACAGTTAATGTATTGCAGAAATAGGAACAGAACCAGGTCTGTAAATTTTTACAACTAAAACTTACTCAACTCTTAGGGCCTATTTTGATGTGAATTTGACCAAACAGTAGTGTTAGATTACCATACTATTTACTTTAACATTTAGAGAATCGGGGTCTAATAAGCAGCTGAGAGGACTCATATAAATTCTAAATGTAAGAAGACCTAAAGAATGAGATAACCAAGGTGGTTCTGAGGCGTGCATCTCCAGATAGAGCCTAACCAAACAGTGATGCCTTAGTTTGCACTAAGTTCAATGTTAAAGCCAACTGACTCCAGCTTTCTTCCTTTTCCTAGTAAACATAATCACGTCCCAAGCTGAAGGGCAACTTGTTTTCTTGGTGGTGGTGGTGGT